>CM071941.1:6795000-6895000 GCA_036784905.1 Acrossocheilus fasciatus
CAAAAGAATTCATCTAATAACGTGCCTCCAATTTAATCTGAGCCTTGCAGTCTAAATACAGGAAATCTCAAATTGTTCCCTGACATTCAGAAGCACACGCAGGGAGGAAATCAGGACATGCTCCTTGCAACTTTAAACACAAGTCGCACAAACAACACGCATCTACACTGACCTTTGCAGGTTTTGCCGTCAGGTTGAAGGGTGAAGCCCACTGGACAACTGCAGCGCACCCCGGTGGCCGTGTCCTTGCAGGTGCGATCGCAACCGCCGTTGTTCACCGCACAGGTCTCTGGGTAAACAAACACACAGGATGGGACAGGCAGAGGAAGTAAGGGAACATAAACACAATTAGAAATCACTTTTCAACAGTTGTTGACAGCATTAGACACGGTTAACTAAGAACTAAGTGAGGATGTGCAGTTGTTTTGAGAGCTAGGCTTGACTGCATCTATTTTTTTTTTTTTTTTGGAAGGGTGCATGTAAAAAATTAATCCCAATGGGTGCAGCTGGTAGTTTATTAGGAAACACGAAACTAATACAGCACTTGAACTTAGAAGATGACAAGGTTCACGACAGACATAAAACCAATAACCGTTCCTCTGCCCTCCTAAAGCCAAAGATAAAGACTTCCTTGGCAACTTAGTCAATCAAAATGTGAAATATAAAACAAACAAAAAAGGAAAGAGTTGTGCTTTTTCCTGAGGTTAAAGTTAACAGAGGGGAAATCAGAAAACGGACTTAGTCTTGTTAGTCTTGTCACATGAATGACTGTGGAGAGAAAGTCAAAATAAGCAGTTAAACTGAGAAAAACATTGTGTTTTACTCAAAAATGAAATGTAATCTATTAATCTTAATATGCAACTAAGGTTCCAGCGGCTAACTTGTCTTATAATGTGATGTCATCACACAATCATGTTCATATGAACATTTTCACATTATTTTATGGAAAAAACAGCCACATATTTGCATTAGATTTGTCAGTAGCTCCACCCATTGTGAAATCTCATTGGTCCAAACTCACTCCACATTACACATCAGATGTGTTCTGATTGAACCAGATTTTATGCCCACAATCACACCTGGTTAGCACACGGTGCAAGGTTAACTACAACGAAGTCTGATTTTCCAGGTCAGACGATTTACTGTCAGGTTGAGAGCCAACATGTCCATTTGGGATCTTTGCTTTAAGCCATCATGTTTGCTTTTTCTTGACCGCACAGTCTAAGACAAAAACCAACAGGAAATTTGGCTGAGGACACAAAAGAGTCGAGGTGTAGAAGATCTCCATCCAAAACAGGACTTTTTTTTTTTTTTTCTGTGGGATGGGGGAGTGGATGAAGCAGCTTTCTGTTAATGATTTATTAAGCATGTCAAAAGACCCTGTTATTAGAGTGTAATGCTATGGGCAATTCAACTGCTCCAAGAACAGCTGGACCATCTTTTGCCCAGGGACATGTACATGGGACATGCAAACAACGTTTGATTAAGATAGCTGTGAATGCACCAAAAGTTCTCAAAAAGGGGTGTGGCTAACTCTAAATGGGCATGGTCTTCCTATTGATGGATTTGTATGTTTATATATATATATATCTCTCCACGACGAAAGATGAAGATTCCTCAGCCATCATGTTCTTGTTCGCCGCTCCTGTTGGCGAATGGCCAGATAAAACTAGAAGTCCACAGACTGGAGAGAATTTGACTGAACGTCCCACTGCTGAAAAGCTGCCCTTCTTTGGGAGGTGGAGGAAACCACACAGGCCTTCCTCACATCGAGGGCTTCATTACTACAACAACTTTCAGATGAGGTGGTATATCCGGGCTGTGCACCATCTTGAACGGTTGGTGCCGAGAGACAGCTGGCCAGAGGTGTGTGACGTTTATTTGGATCACGCTCTGGAGGTCAACGCATCAGAATCAGCCCCTTTCCACATGTGCCCGACACATGGCAGTTTATTTAGATCAAATTCCTTCAATTCCCCCCTGCTGCTAAGTGACCACCTTTTAAAAACACCTCTTTGTGTTCGGTGTCTCACTTTCTCTTCTTCTCCTCCTCTCCAGTCTCTGGGTTTCCCATCATGCCTGGGTACAATAGCAGCTTTCTTTCTGACACCGACTTTCCAGTTTAATTTGTCAGGATCGGTCACATCCTGGTGCTGTTGGCCCCAGCTGTGACAGGAGGGCAGGATGAAGCGGGAACGCCGAGTGTCAAATCTAGCGTTCTCCTGTGGCTCCTGTGTGATAGAACACACACACTTGCACAAACACTCACATTCAAAGCCAAGCTATTCGTGTGAATCTATCATAACGGGCCCATTTGTGTATCATGAAGTTTGGATTATGATCTTAGACTAGTGAAATAATGAGGTCAGTGAGTTGGTCGGTGATGACATCACATGTGACTTGTCGACAAGTTCTCAAAACTTTTCACAACCTTTTCACAACTCTTGACTATGTATTAAAAATAATGAAAAATTTGTTAGAATATAATATATATATATATATATAGTCACGGCCAAAAATATTGGCACCCTTGGTAAATATGATCAAAGGAGGCTGTGAAAATTAATCTGCATAGTTAATCCTTTTGATCTTTTATTTAAAAAATTCACAAAAATCTAACCTTTCATTGGATAATAAGAATTTAAAATGGGGGGAAATATCATTATAAAATAAATGTTTTTCTCTAATACACATTGGCCACAATTAAGGGCACCCTTTTATTCAATACTTTTTGAAACCTCCATTTGCCAGTTTAACAGCTCTAAATTTTCTCCTATAATGCCTGATGAGGTTAGAGACACCTGACAAGAGATCAGAGACCATTCCTTCATCCAGAATCACTCCAGACCCTTTAGATTCCCAGCTCCATTACGGTGCATCTTCTCTTCAGTTCACTCATATTCTACAGGGTTCAGGTCAGAGGACTGGAATGGCCAGCAGAAGCTTGGTTTTGTGCTCAGTGACCCATTTTTGTGTTGTTTTTGAGGTTTGTGTTTGGATTATTGTACGGTTGGACGATCCAAACATGGCCCATTATAAGATTTCTAACAGAGTCAGTCACTTATTGATTTTTTATCTGTTGGTATTTGATAGAATCCATGATGCCATGTGTCTAAACAAGATCCAGGACCTCCAGCAGAAATATAGGCCCACAACATTAAAAATACAGCAGTATATTTCATTGTACACATGGGGTTCTTTTTAATCCCTGTGTTCACCAAACCCATCTTGACTGTTTGCTGCGAAAAAGCTAATGTTTTAGTTTCATCTGACCATAGAAGCCAGTCACATTTGAAGTTCCAGTCGTGTCTGATAACTGAATATGCTGGAGACTGTTTTTGGATGAGCTAGGAGAATTTTTCTTGAAACCCTCCCAAACAACATGTGGTGATGTAGGTGCTGTTTGACAATTTTTTTTAAGGTTTTCTGACTCCTCCAGCTGTGGTCCTTAGAGAGTCTTTAGCCACTCAAACTCTCCTTCTCAGCGTGCATTAGGACGATATAGACACATGTCCTCTTCCAGGCAGTTTCATAACATTTATGTTGATTGGAAATTCTTAATTATTGCCCTGATGGTGGAAATGGGAATTTTCACTGCTCTAGCTCTTTTCTTAAAGCCACTTCACTAATTTGTGAAGCTCAATTATCTTTTGCTGCACATCAGAAATATATTCTTTGGTTTTTCTCATTGTGATGGATGATTAAGGGAATTTGGGATTTTCCCTCCTATTTATATTTCTGTGAAACAGGAAGCCATGGCTGGATAATTTCATGCTCAAAATTGTGAATATGAATGGGAATATACTTCAGAGATATTTTACTCATAATAATTAGCCAATAATTGTGTCCAACGTGTATTTGAGAAAAACATTTATTTCATAATGATATTTCTCCCAATTTTAAATTCTTATTATCCAATGAAAGGTTAGATTTTTGTGAATTCTTTAAATAAAAGATCAACAGGATTAACAATGCAGATTAATTTTCACAGCCTTCCTTGATCATATTTACCAAGGGTGCTGATATTTTTGGCCATGACTGTATATATATATATATATATACACATACAAAAATAAGAAAATAACTTAGAAAATAAAAAAGCTCCAGGCCATCCATAAAACATTCCTAAGCATAATAGGATTTTGAAAAGGAATAGAAACACATTACAGGGAGGAAAATAATTAAATATCAGCTCAAGGGGGAAATGGGGGAGAAGCAAAACCTTTAGTCTTTCTTCAATGCAGCTACAGTAGTACAGGGAGGAGAAGGTAATGTCATAAACCAAACACACTATTTCCGAAATTATCAAAGAAAGAGGGAAGGTGATAAAGGGTGAAATTAAGAAATTTCTGCATCATCAGGTTCCTGGGTGTACCTAAAATTGTCAAAAGCAATCGGTAGTGAGAGATGTATGAACTGAAAACTGGACTAAATGTAATTTGGTTAAATCATTGTATTTTTTTTTATTTTTTTTTATTTTTACATTATAATAAAAAAAATTACCACTTTGAAAAGTACGATGAATCTATACTTATATTTTTACTCTCAAAAAAAAAAAAAGAAAACAAATGAGCCCTCTACTACCTTATAGTTCAAAAAAAGGTGTCTGGTCTGTCCTCCCAAATACTTTACAAGCAGTTTTTCTGCCATACAAAGGCAGACCTGTTGTCTGTCTGACAACATCTTGGCCTTGGTTCATGAATTCAAGGACAAATGACTAAATGGCTGATATATTTCAGAGGTTTGAGTCTGTGTGAGTTATCTTCTCTCTCTTAGGAGAGTTAACTGTAGCAGATGGACTGGAAACTAAAACTTTATTCTGCATTTCTGTTCAGCACCCTAGAAACAATCATTCTTCTATTAAAGACACATTACAGTCAACATGAAACCAAAGTTGACCTATTTACTTTCTTAATACGTTCTTGGTCTTAATGTGAGCAATTCATCAATGCACAGTATTATTGTTAGAAAAAAACATCCAATAGAATAACTTGCTTTGGCTGTATGACTTTCTTTTTCTGTTAAGGGGTCATGGATTACACCATTATACAGGTAAAAATCATTTGTCCATTGGCAGCCAATCTGAAGTATTGGTGTATCACACTTTTTTTCATATAAATGACAAAGAATTCTGCATTTATTGGTGCATTTTGGTATTTAACATCCATTTTTCATGACCAATCAGTGCTCAATTGATAAAATCAAACCCTACATTTTTCTAATTGAAGCTCGATTCAATTAGAAAAGCGTAAGTATGAAAGTATAAAATGGGTCTGTCATTTCATGTTGACTTTAAAACAGGGAGAGCATGGAGAATAGAAACATTCTTAATGGTGAACAAATTTACAGACACTAAGTTTATGGAGCGCAGAAGACAGAGGGTAAATGCGGGCAGATGATAAATGCCAATGTTTAATTTTTAAGAACACATACTATTAATAGAGCGTAAAAAATGATGTCAGGCATCTTCCGCTGCGGTTCACCACTGCCCACAGCATCCTATGATGTGGAACGGTCTGAACCAACCCTCATGTCATTCTTCTTCCATAAAATTATCCTGCCATTATTTGTTCAGTATTCAGCCCACACATATTCCTCCAGTTCAACTAATCACTGTCTAAAACTGGCCTAATGTTGAAGTCATACAGTGAAACGTTCAACTGGAAAAGTGAGGATTGGTTTACTATCCAGTGTAGAGCAATCCAGTGTCATTTTTGTTGCCGTCTTTGGAAACGGGAGTGGATGGAAGCGGTCAGTTGTTAGTCGTGTTGTTTTTTCAAAGAGAAGAGGTGACGGCATCGAAGACAGTTTGAGGAGAGTGCAAAAGGAACCTTGTCATGTTTGAAGGGACATTTCTCTAATTTGTAGTAGGGTCAGACAGAAATATCGAACGAGTGACCTCGGGGGAGGGGCAAAGGAAAGCAAAGCAACTCAAACAAACTAAAGGACAGAAAGAAACGAGGGGGTAGAAGCACAAGCGCCATGGCAACACATAGAAAGAGGAAGAAAAGAGTTACCCATAAGTAGACGACGTTTCACCCGCTTGTCCACATCAGCTACTGACGTGGTATTGAATTCAGAGCTCTCAATTGCAGCCTCATCTTTCTCTAAAACACAAGTGACAGGGGACAAACAGGGAGGAGTAGGTTAATGAGAAGCCCAATGTCCATCGCCCGCACAGACAGCCCCGCTACAGGCCGACCCGCCTCTGGCGACACGCCACCGCTGACGTGGACGTAGACGCCGGGACGCGGGCTGCCTGACCATCTTGGCGTTTGAGCCCAAACCAAAGCCAAGAGGCGTAAAGCCATGAAGAAGCGCAAATAACCCTGTTAGAGTGTTAATCACATGAACAAATAAAAGAATATCAAGATCTCCCGAAATGAGGGAAAAAACGAACATGGGAATGTGGGAGGAGCTTAACAAAAGGGGGACAGGGATTGGACGGGAGGGGCTGTAAGATTGACAGTAAGATGCTGTTTCCGTTGTAGTTCGTCTTCCATATCAAACGGCCACTTGTTTACCTCAGCCACAGAGAGGACGAGCAGTGGAGGAGGGAGAGAGAGAGAGAGAGAGATAGAGATACAGAAACAGAAGGGGAAGGATGGATACAAGTCAAAAGACAAACTGCATGATCATGAGATGATGACAAAACAGGACACAGAAAGGATACACTTAGTGACAGAGGAGGAGCTGAAAGGAGCATGACATGAGAAGGATGGAGGTCTCATGGTGGGATCCATGAGAGGAAGGTGGGGCATGCCGAGAGGTGGATGAATGAAAGAGTCTGGGGCAGCGCTGGTTGCCTGTTTGTCTATGGAACACATATTACAACTGGCTTTGACAGTTGAGTCAATGCAGAAAACCACTTTCCGAGTGTAGGGAATGGCCGGGTGCGTATCGTGAGGACGGTAATGGCTTCCGAGCATGCAGATACAAGCACAGGATTGGTGTTAGAGTGTAAGGGGGTGGGGTTCTGGGCCACAGGGAGCCAATCCTGAATGGGTGGAGGCAAGAAGGGCCAATCAGGATGTGGATGTCTGCCTTAAAGGGACAGTTCACCCCAAAATGACAGTTCTTTCATTATTTCCCTGTTCCAAATCCAGTCTGACTTTCTATTTTTGGTAGAACCCAATAGTAGATACTAAGAAGAATGTTCACACTGCTCTTTTCTGTTAAACGAAAGGGGACAGAGGCTGTCAAGCTCTAAAAAACGCACCATAAATGCAGCCCGTCTGACAGTATTTGTAGGCTTCTGAAGAAAAAGATTTTTTTTTTGCTGAAAATCTGTTTGCATAGATTCAATTTCTGTTTGCATAGATTCAAATATGGTGCATTAAGATGTTTCATGTCAGGCTTAATGTCAAAGACAGACGTCTTGGTGTGCCATATTTGAATGTACGAGTTCAAAGTTTTTGATGCCATATGATAACTTTGTGTAAGGAACAGACCAAATGTTATATCTTTATTTGCTGAAAGTCATCTTATTTGCATAAATTCAAAAATGGCGCATTGAAATTGAGACCTGTGAATACATTTGTTTAGTTTTTTAGTTGTTGTTTTTGAAGCTTGACAGCATTTGTCCCCATTTACTTTCTTTGTAGACAAAAAAAAAAGCAGCATGAACATTCTTCCTCTTTTTTCACATCTTCTATTGCATTGCACAGAAGAAATTAAATTATAAAGGTTTGGAACAACATGAGGAAGAGTAAATGTCTTTGGGTGAACACCCCCTTTAAGATCAGGCACTGAAAGGCTGTTCGTCCTCCCGTCTTCAGTCACAGACTGGAGGACACTAGAATAACTCTAGGTGCGCATGTTTAAAGAAAGCTGTCTGTACTATTTGTGTGTTTATGATTTGCGTGTATACAGACTTGGCTCTGACTGGCCCCATTTAGAGGATTCCACCAATCAGAGCAGAGGTTGGAGTGAGTGCGATGTCACAGAAAAAATAAATAAGCAAAAGACAAACTTATCAATAATCCACTACCTCTAATGTGACTACAGTAACCATAAAAAGCACAGAGGGGTTACTATTAATGTTTTTTACCAATAAAGAAGGGAAAACAACGGAACAGAAAGAAATTTCACACGGACAAAACCATGCAGGCGAATGACAGCTCGTGCGTTAGTGTGAGAGGACAGGAAGTGAGCCGATAAGATGAAAGCGAGAGTGCAGGGAGAAGGAAAACATGCAACTGGCACGAGGAGGAGAGAGCTCTAAATGCTCTAAATGAATAAAAGAGTGGCAGATGAGAGTGGAGTGGAGGCCAGTTTTGCATTGTTTAGTGACTCTTTTTATTCATGGTTGCAGATTGGGTTGGTTCATGCTTGTTGTGGGAGGGGGTCAAGGACGAGGAGATGCCATTGGCTGGCTGATTTCAGAGGGTCAGGCAGGGGGCGGGACTGGTGTACAGATTGGCTGGTCAGAGGGATGTTGTTTTCTGATTGGTGGGGGCGCTACAGTTGATCAGGCTGCAATTGAGAGGTGCGTTTAACCTGTTTTACCCTTTCTTTCTTGCATTTGTTAGTAGATTTGCTTATAAACCTCTTTATTCCAGTCAGAATCACCCTTTAAATTGCAGACAAGACAGGCAATCAGTAACTTTCACCAGAGAGGCAGGAGGAAGAGCAGGGAGCCCATGAGACACGGCACACACGGGAGCGAAAGGGGATCCTAAAGAAGTGCTAAACACAGGGAAAGACCAGACCCACACAGCACAGCTAAACACACAGATCACAGCAAGGGTCCAGAGAGACAGAGAGAGAGGTAGAGGAGGAGGAGGAAGAAAGGAGGAGAGGGGAGACAGGGATGGGGTGGGAGCAGTCTCTACACTCCTCTTCTGTTCCCTGCGGCCGTTTGGTGTCGCTCCGTGGAGGCTGGAAAGGAAAAGTTGATTGAGTTTGATGGGAGAGAGCTTGCTCCGGGCTCTAAGCTGCCAGAGAGAGAAGAACCAATCCAGTGTACGGCAATCAGCAGGTACAACAAAACACAATTTTGTGCTTATGATCCTGTGGCCAATGGAAGTGTGTGTGTATACAACCATAAAAAAGTAGCTGCTTAACAGATTCATATTCATTGCTAAAAGCTAACCATTTAAAGCCATAGTTCACTAAAAAGAAAATCAATATTCATTCATTTGCTCACCCTCATGTCATTGAAAACCTGAATGACTGACTTACTTTCTTCAGCAAACTAAAGAAAATATTTTGAAAAATCACATTTCTTTCCACACACTCTCAGAAAAAAGATACAGAAGCTGTCACTGAGGCAGCGGTACCCTTTTAAAAGGTACTAATATGTACCTTTAAGGAGTCCAAAACAGCAGTGGACCCTATTTTCTTTTTATTTCCAAAAAAGTTCTTTAAAATACAGTATATTTTTTTATTATTTCACAGAAGAAAGAAAATCATACAGGTTTGCAATGACATTTTCATTTTGGGGTGAACCATCCCTTTAAACTGCAGTTTTCTTTCTTTAAAATTTTTTTCAACAAAATCATAAATAGTAGAAGAAAAGTATGAGATTAAGTCAAAACAATTGCATAAAAAAGCTGTTTTACTAGTCACTTTATTAGCCACCTCACGAGGGTTGCCATTTTGAGATCACGTGACCAGCCAAATAGTACTTATTTTATCTCTGTAACCATTCTGCTACTGGACAATTTAGCTTGTGGAAAACTCAATCATGCCTAATTATAAATAAGGCATTTGTGCATTTGCATCCATGCCACTAAGTTCAAGATGACTGACATACTGTCAACATAAACAAAGCGCACCTTTAAATACACTTTTAATGTCACTAAAGGTTTTGGAATATCTGTGTGTGAGGATCTGATTGGTCACACTGCGGTGTGGTAAAAGACATGTAAATGTGTTTCCTGTGCGCTTCTGATGGCCCTTTACTTGCTCAAAAGCCCATTTGAACCTGCCAACTACAAAGTCTCAGTCTCCTCATTACAACGTTTTAGTCCCAGCTCATGTGCACACACACTGTCTGGAAGGTTTTATGCTTACACACACCTTGAGTAATGATAACAACTGATCTAAATGTTAAACTTGGGGCGTATGTAGTCTCGTAACAGGAAGAAACTTTCATCAGCTTATGATGTGGTAGCTGGACTTCAGTTTTAGCAAGTTCATTGAGGAGACAGCAAAGACTTATGAGAGCCAAATGACATAAAAGATGCTCTTTGGAACTCATGCACACACGCTGGCACAACAAGTCATAAAAGCCGGTCAAACATCGCAGAGGACATGAGGTTCACCCTAAGAAAACAAGCATGGAAATTAAACTTACCTGCAGCGGGTGCGGGTCATTTGTCTTTCCGAATTTCAAAAGAAAGAGAACTGAAAAAGAAAGAAAACCCCTTTCCCTCTTCATTTCTGAAGTATTGCCCCTGGATGCAGCCGCACCCGCATGGCGTATAAAGTTTTTCCTTTCTGCAAATATGGCAGAACTCCATGGGCCGACTGGTTGGCTTTTCCACCATTATCAGGATGATGAATGTGTTTTGCACACAGAGAGTTCTGCGTTGAAATTTCCATCATCAAGCTCATCTTCCCAAACCGACTCAAGTACATACATCTCTCTCTCGCTCACCCAACCCACCCTTACGTACTTTCGCTAGTGCAAAGATACATCAGAAGTCTCATTTTCTGCTCTAATAGTCGCATGGAGCTGTGTACATGAGACAACGAGAGCATGTATGCCAGACGAGAAGATGAATGACCAAATTAGCGGTGTCGCTCCCTGAGTGTCAAAACTAATGGGCTTTTCCATCATTGAATTAGCCGCTAACTGCTAAAGCAAGCACTGGAAATCACTGCCATCCAGATCTGATCCTCTCATGAATGCCACATGGGCTGGGATTTGCAGATGAAACAGAAAACATTAGGTCAATCTCAATCTCAAAAAGTTTTCTCTTCTCGTCATCATTACTAACGACAAACCTGTCAAGTCATATTTAAACGTATGCACATTAAATTGGATTTTGAAGTGTTTTTTTGGTCATTTTAGTAGCTTTATTAGACCTTTCATGTTCCACGGGAGATAAAAAGTCATACGGGTTTGGCATATTATAAGGGTGAGTAAATGATGGCAGAATTTTCATCTTTGGGTGAACTATGCCTTTGCTTTATGACTGGAGTATGCTACAATGCATATGTTTATAGAGTCTTGAACCACAAGGAAGCAGTCCGTTCCTGGATGCCACATGGGCTGGGATGTGGGGTGCTCGTCTTTGAGACGTGAGGCCAATCTTTGGGGTTAGCTGTACCCAATGCACTCTCTCTCACCGCAGCGTACCGGGACCCTCAGTGCGGAAACTGTGATATGGACCATTCGGCCGGCCTACAAAAACTCCTTCAACAAACATTCTGTCCAATCTGTCAGAAACAGCCTTGCACTTATAACCCTGGTAAAGCTCACTCACCTCACTCTCTCCCCTGTGCTCATTGTGTAAATATGACGAGGCCAAGGTTTCCATGAAGAACTTTGCTAGAAGAGCAAAACGACAGTGTGTGCGTATATGAGAGAGAGCGACTTACCAATGCAGGTCTTGCTGTCCGAATGCAGGGCATATTTCTGATGACATCCACACACGGGCCCCACGTCGGTGTCATCGCATGTGTGTTGGCAACCACCATTTCCATAGTTACATGTCACTGGTAACACACAAGAACTGTGAGGAGGGCTAAAAAGAAAAGTGTACCGCTATGGACACCCTCTTAATCAAAGTACATATTTAGTCATGGACAGATGGAGAAAAGTGCTAAATAAAAACGTATATAAACTTGTAAATTTAGGATAGAAAAATAAACTTATGTCCAGTATCTTTTGTTGATGTCAAAGGGTTTTGGCTGGACAAAGAGGCTGACCAGATATTTCACATCTAATACATTGTGCAATACTTGGACGAACAAGAATTTCAAGGACTTTGGTCCACGGTTTTCCCACTAGCATTAAAAATAGAAGAATGACGAATTGTAGATGAAAGTTCTCCAGATGTTCAGGCCAGAGCCACAGCACTATAACTAATACGTCCTTGACAGATCAGTGGCTGAGTTGGTTTGTAAGGAGAGATCAGTATTAGAGGACAGACTAAAATCAATCCATAAACCTGTTGTTCAGCTTTGATGCACCAGCCGTTTTCCTTTGAGAAGTATATTGAGAAGCCAACTTGTGGCGGAAAGGAAAAACGAAGGGATTTTTCATACCACTTGAAAAGAATCTAAACAAGTGTCGTTAACTTGGATGAGATCAATACATACATGATGACATAATAATTTGTAGCTACATCAATTATAATTACGTGTTCGTTTTAAATCAAGTATTTTTTCCCTTTTATTAAAGGCTTTATACCTGAAATAAATACAATTAAAAATACTATTAATTAATATAATAAAATTATATATTATAAAATAAATATAAATTAAAATATATATATATATACAGTATATATAAAAAAAATTTAAATTGAATTTAATATATACTTCTATTTGAAATAATATATATTCTGGTCAAGGATTATATAATTTAAGTATAACATTTTTAGGATTCTGAGAGAGGGAACAGATTGATATTTGTAAGATCAGTAATTTTCGGTAAGTTGATACATACATTTGCAGTCCCGCTGATTTTCGGCTAGCTCAAATCCTGGGCGGCACTCACACGCCACACCACCTTTGGGAGTCTCTCTGCAGATATGGGCACAGCCATGGTCCTTGTTCATACAGTTCATCCCATCTGCCGAAAGAAAGACAGAGAGAGAAACCTGAGTTACAGTCGTGTAATCTTCCCATTACAAACACTCCTCTGACAGGCTCCTGGAGATGAGCGTGTGATTTTTATGAGTGGTGTAAATTAGTTTAACGTTTCTGCCACAGGACCTTTTTTCACACAGAACAACACTGACACCGGCTGACCCGTGGAAGCACACACAAAGACTCTCTCCACGGACAACATGCTCAGCAAACAACTACACTCCTTTTTTCTTCTTTCATTTTTCCCTATTTTCTTGTGAGATTGCAAAATCTCTCCTCCTGTTTCACCCACAGGAATAATTCACTCACAAATTAAAATTCTGTCATCATTTACTCACCATCATATCGTTCCAAACCCGTATGACTTCATTTCTTCCAGAGAAGACAAAAAGAGAAATTACGAAGAACATGCTGGTTGATTTTTTCCAAGCATTATTGGCTTTGTAATTTTATTTATTATTAAATGATTGTATTATTAAAAAAAAATAACAGAGCCATAATGCTTTAAAATAAGACCATAAAAGTATCATAAAAGTGATGCACTTATTCCCAATCTTCTGACGGCATTTGTTCACTATGCATGATAAATAGACCAGAAAGTCATTACGGTTGAACAAATCTTAAACGGTTAAATGGTTAAAACGGTTAAAGTTTTTGAAACTTTTTGGAACTTTTTAAGTGCTTTCGTGTAATTTGTAAAGCTCAAAAACTCTCGATTGATTCAATGCAAATTGTAACAGTATTTTTTTTGTAATAATACAGTGCTGTTCAAAAGTTTGTGATCAGTAAGATGTTTAGAAGTTTCTTATGCTCATCAAGGCTGCATTTATTTGATCAAAAATACAAAAAAAAAAATATTTGTGAAATATTATCGCAATTTAAAATAACAGGTTTCTATTTTAAATTTACTTTAAAAATAATTTATTCCTGTGAAGCAACACTGAATTTTCAGCATCATTACTCCAGTCATCAGTGTCACATAATCCTTCAGAAATCATTCTAATATGCTGATCTATAATCAATGTTAAAAACAGTTGTGCTGCTTAATATTTTTTGGGACCTGTGATACTTTTTTCAGGATTCTTTGATAAATAAAAAGTTATAAAGAACAGTGTTTATTTTGGGGTCAGTTTAAAAAAGAAAAAAAAAAGAAATTAATACTTTTATTCAGCAAGGATGTGTTAAATGGATAAAAAGTGAAAGTAAGGACTTATATTGTTAGGACGGATTTCTATTTTGAATAAATTCTGTTCTTTTTCACTTTTTATTCATCAAAAAAATCAATGAAAAAAGTATCACAGGTTCCAAAAATATTAAGCAGCACAACAGTTTCAACACTGATAATTAATCAGCATATAAGAATGATTTCTGAAGGATCATGCGACACTGAAGACTGGAGTAATGGCTGATGAAAATTCGGTGCTGCATCCCAGAAATTAATTCTATTTTAAGTATATTAAAATAGGAAACCAATTTCACAATATTACTGTATTTTTGATCAAATAAACACAGCCTGGATGAGCATAATAAGAGACTCCACTAAAAACATAAAAAATCTTACTGATCCTAAACTTCTGAATGGCAGTGTGTATGTTTAGATATATACAAATTGACAATTTGCAATTCACAAAAGGCCAGAAATTTCAATTAGCTTTTTCTTTCCCTCTGATCTTGTACGTAGAGTATAGCGCTGTTATCTAACACAGCATCTCACCGTCCTGAGCGAATCCTACTAGTTTTCTAAACAAAACGATAACATAAAAGCCCTGAATAAAAAGACACAGACAAGAGATGACAGAGAGGAACTGTTGGGCTTCTCTAATGGACATCCTCCTCATCTTCAGGCCAAACAATGAGAAAAGAATGTGTGTGTGCACAAAAGCAAATCTCCGTGGAAACATGGCGGGTTCTTGCATCTCTGCCCCCTCTGTAGCCTCTTCAGAAGCGCTAAGTGCTCTCAGGACAGAGCCTAAAGTGGGCTGCTTTTCTGTCGGCGTTCTGGAGGACACCTTGATGTGCCCAATTAATGTGGACTTTGGAGAGGTTGTCAAACCTTTAAACGACAAAGAGATCTGCCACATTTCTCACCCAAGAGTAAGAGAGTGTGAATGTGTGCTACTAGGAGGCATTTTTACTATCAACTTTTACTAGGCCTGCGACTGGCAGACTAACACCACTATGAGACTTCATTGGGTTTGGTGGTGTTTTAACTGGAAGTGTTGAAGATCAAATAAGACCTTAGGCCCAGCTAAAGTTTTAAACATGCCACACGGCTGTCACAAGAACACAGGCAAGAAGGAAAACTAAATATTGACCCCTTTCACCTTATACTGTCATTCCTCCATCAGTGTATATCCACAGCAGCACTCAAAAAATGTGAGAAAAAAAAGGCATTACAGGAAGTTTTAAGTGAGTGCTTGAGAGAAAAAGACAGCCAGCTCATGCACATACGTGTTTAATATCAGTATACACTTCTCCGTGTGTCCATGTGCTCTGTTACCCATAAACCCACCACTTAAAATAAGTGCTCTAAAAGCCCCAAATGCAATGTCAAAAGGGAAGCCACCTTTTAAAGTCTAATGTATAATAATTTATACACCAATTACAGTACAGCTTAACCCTGCGTTTCTTCTGGCCTGAAGAAACGATCTCAGATGTCCATAGATGGACAGAATAGGGTGGAATCTGTCTTTGTAGCTCTGAACATCAATGTAATGTTGATAAATTTGGAATAAAAGATCTCCGAAGACAGCCTCCACATCCGACAACTCTTTATAAGGGTTGAAAACTTTTGTTTTAGCAGGTGAGGCTAACACAGAAATATTTAGGAGGAGTCCATGTGATTTGTCTGGCTTGTTAGATGTATTCAAGGTATCAATGTAAAATAAAAATTCTATAATCTTTAGAAATTACAAAATCTGACAAGGAAAGAAATACGAAAACCTGCTTAACTTTGTACTGTTTCTGGCAGTGTGTAGCACCTACAACTCTGCAGGTTCTTCCGAAACATCTAAAAAACATCATTTTTTTAATGATTGTTTTTTCATTTTCATCATACAAATCATATGCAAAGTGTTTGTTTGCCACATTTTGAAGTAAAATGGAGCAGAAAACTAATCTTACTCATTTCATTTGCAAAAATGCTATTTTATCTTAAAGACACAGTAGCATGCTTAATTCTAAAGATCAGAGAAAGGGTTAAAAGGGTAATTAAAATCTAAATTATGACTGTTTGACACACAAAAAAAAATTGTAACTATGAAAATGACAATACGACCCCTTGGCTAACAGGAAGTGATGTAACCAACAGTAAAAACCCTGGTTAATATCAAGTTTGAAGGGATAATCTTTTCTGTCATTTTAAGAAACAAATGAACTTTAAAAATCAGTTGCCTATACATAAGCACGCACACACATACACAAAAATATCCACAGGCCCCCTTTTCCCATCTCTTGTAAATGCCATTTTAATTGAAATCTGTCAGACTTTCAATCTCTCTCCAAATGCACAATGCTATAGGTACTAAGCCATGAATTTCAATGAGGCTCTTTTTTCACCAGCAACCATTGATGTCCTTCAACTGAAAACAGCCTTTTCCAAAAACCCTCCCCAATCTCTTATTCAAACACAAGCTTTCTTAACAGCTCGTCACAAGTTCTCTTTCTCTCTCTCTCTCTCTCTCACACACACACAAGCTTATTAATTACGGTTAACATTAAAGTGGACCTTTTTCTGGAACGTTCCCCGGCTAACCCAGTGACCCTTAATGATGTCACAGTGACTGGAGAAAGAGACAGTATTCCGGTGTCTATGTGTGATTCTATTCTCTCTCTACTTATGTCTTTTCCTGAAACTGAGGGTTTACAAAGACCTGGTGACTTGTGATCCTACACTAACACACACTTTAAGCCTCTATCCTGACACAGTGCAGCTGTTTTCTTCAGTGAGGAAAGAGTCAGATATAGCAAAAGTGAGAGAGAGAATCTGAAGAAAGAAAAACACCACAGCTGGAATTGGATCAGGAAACCTCTAGTCCTGCACACTTCTTCCAAACGGCGATGGACTGGAACTAAAAATACAACCAATGATCTGTACCTGCAATTGCAACCCACAGCCACATACATTTAATATAAACTGTGAATTTTATTAAGTTCTTGGTATAATCATTTTAGAGCATTTTCATTTTTAAAATAGACATTTATTTATTTCATTTACTTCATTTTTAAATACACATTTATATTTTACCCACATTTTAGATATATTGTATTATATACTACAATTTTGTTTAATTATTAAAATAAATAAATTATAACCCGTTTTAAAATTAATTAAATGGCTAAATATTATGACTAAAAATATATTACATAAACAGTGTTATTTTAGTATCATGATACTATTATAGTTTTTATTAACATATTGACATCAGTTTTTATTTTTATATTTTCCATTTTAATCTCAATTTTAGCTTTTTAGTTTTTTTATTTTTAGTTTTTTTTATACATAAACATATATATTTATTCCCCCATATATTATTTATAAATAATATATTGATTATTTATACATATATGGGGTATATTTGTTGGAATAGCCAAAAATACATTGTATGGGTCAAAATTATAGATTTTATGCTAAAAAATCATTAGTATATTAAAGTAAAGATCATATTCCATGAAGATATTTTGTAAATTTACTACTGTAAATATATCAAAACGTCATTTTTGATTAGTAATATGCATTGCTAAGAATTCAATTGGACAACTTTGAAAGGCAATTTTCTCAATATTTAGATTTTTTTGCACCCTCAGATTCCAGATTTTCAAAAAGTTGTATCTCAGCCAAATATTGTCCTATCCTAACAAACCATACATCAATGGAAAGCTTATTTATTCCGCTTTCAGATTATGTATAAATCTCAGTTTAAAAAAAATGACAGTTAAGACTGGTTTTGTGGTCCAGGGTCACATATATATATATATATATATATACACACACACACACATCTCAAAAAATTAGAATTATTTCAAAAAGTGAAACTTTCATATATATTTTAGATTCATTACATGTAAAGTAAAACATTTCAAAAGGTTTTTTTTGTTTGTTTTAATTTGATGATTAGAGCTTACAGCTCATGAAAGTCAAAAATCCAGGTTCTCAAAATATTAGAATATTTCCTAAGATCAATCAAAAAAATGATCTGCAAAACAGAAAAGTTCTTTAAAGTATGACTCCAGCATCAGTGAGGTGTGGCATGGAAGTGATCAGCCTGTGGCGCTGCTGAGGCACTACTGAGCCTTCAGCTCGTCTCTATTGTAGGATCGACTGTTTCTCATCTTTCTCTTGAAAATATCCCATAGATTCCATATACCATATATATATATGATTAATCCCACCTAACATTAAACTTTTTAAATATACTTTTATATTGCAATAATTTCACATTTAATCTTCGAATTAATGTAGAAACAACATAAAGACAGTATATATTTTAGATTTGTTTAATGGCATCTTTTTTTATGACTGAAGGCCAGTATCACTGATACCAATACTACTGATACCTCTATAAAACTGTTCTTTTTTTCCTAATATTTAACCATTGCCAACCAACCTATGGCCATTCAACATTACAGTATAATTGAGAGCTATCAATTTTAATATTTATTAGACCTTAATAAAATAACTTCTAATTTAGTGGACTTTAAACAATTTTAACATAAACCCATTATAACATTATTTAGTTATTATTTAGTTATCTGTGCCCTTCAGCAAGTAGGAAATATACAAAAATTTAACAAAGTTATCAAACACTAAATTCTAAATTAAATATAGATAAATCCTTAAAGCTATAAAAGTTATTGATTTCCTCTTTTTTCTTTTGTTTTTTGATGAACAGACATCACAGCAGGTTGGTTAGGTTAATAGGTTATTTTGGGTGCTGTTTCTTTAAGAGCTGCCTCTGTTGAACATGACACATATCTCACGCTTCGTATTTTCTCTCAGATCTCTTTCCCTTCTCTGACCCATTTCAGGTTTTAAAGTCTCTATTAATGAGCTAACGAGTTGAATCGGGTGTGTTAGATGAGGAAGACAGTGCTGGGCTGTTCCAGGACAGTTTTGAAATCCATTTCGAGACCCGTTCTTAAGTGTGACTCATATATAACATATAATACATGCATGCACAGATTTAAGGCACCTTTAAATCGCCTTCATGACTTAACTGACCACGACTTTGCATGCACATCGTTTCTTTGGCGCTTTGATATGATATAATAAAGGCTACAGTGCGCGCCGATGCCTTTGTGAGTGCACCTGTACAGCGCGCGCCGAGTACAGTACCGTTTTCCACGCTCGTTTGACTCGCGCCTGGTGCTGAGGTGAAGTGGAGTGCGCGTCTGAAACGTCTCCTGTTTGATGTGCTCGTAAAAATGTTCTGTGACTAAATAAATGCACTTCTTAGCAAGAAAAAAGAGAGAGGCAGAGGCCCCTGCGTTAACGCCGTTAGATATTTTTAAGGCGTTAAACTGAAAAAATTAATCGCCTGCGTTAACGCGCTAATTTTGACAGCACTAATATATACATATATTACACATACACAGTTAACTCTAATAAACCTGTACATACTGAAATTCACAAACAGTTGAATGGTCAGGTATAAGACTCGAGCTGATAAGTGAAAAGTGACTTAAATTTGAGTCTGTACACAAAGCTATCATATGACTTTGTAAGACTTAGAGTGTACTACAATTGACAATTTTTTTTGTTTTTTTGCTACTTTTGTGGTGCTTTTGCACTTTTTTGAAGACAACATTTGAAAAAAATTTAAAAATCTGACAGAATTCTCCTTTTGGGGTGAGAAGTCCCTTTAAATGAACCAGCCTGAGAATATTTTCTTCCTTTAAATCTAAGTATATTTGCTTTGTATATTTAAACAGGTTTCGACAGCTGGACCTCAAGTCAAGGGAAAAGTTCCGATGCTCCTTATATCCAGTCCATCCCTCCTACCAACATGACTCCACCTGCAACAGTCAAAGTACATTGCTCTGGAAAAAACTGTTAGGGAAATGACAGAGAGAAAACTATAAAAACAGAGAAAAAGAGGAAATGCAGAAGCTTATGAAGGTTACTTCACCTCAAAAGCTAATATTTAATCACAGTATTTATAACCAGCGGAAGACGGTGGGCAAGACCTTCAGTGCCCACTCGCTGTCAGCACCTCAGAGTATATGTGCATGTGTTTGTAAGCCAGTGTGTGTGTTTGGTACAGTTCAATCAAAGTTCTTCCACCCTAAATCTGGCCCAAGTTTCGACCATGAGAGGACTGAAATAGTTTTCTCAACACACCACTCAAAACACTTCACTTAAAGAGTCCTAAATCATTCACCTTTTCATGTAAAAAAAAAAAAAAAAAACACAGCATCACTAGGACTACAAGCACAACTATGCTTGTGCCCTTTGACCTCTGCCGTGACCCTGCAGGATTCCACCATCAGAGCAGGATGTTTGCTGGTGACTCGGGACAAGAGTGGGTGGCAGTGTTTGAGTGAAAGGTTTAAAAAACTTACATGCACACACACACACACACACACACACACACACACACACACACACACACACACACACACACACACTCAACAGCTATCTTCCCAAGACCATTCCAGTTTAGTGCTGGTGTTTTAATGAAAACAGCATAAAATCTATTATTATTGAACATTTTTCTGTGTGTGTGTGTGTGTGTGCTAACAGCTTCATTTTGCCCACTGCCTCTCCTCACACACTCCAAATAAACATATTGCCTTCTAACTATTTAAGCGAGAGAATAAAAGGAAAAGAGGGTGAAAAGAGAAAGGTGACATTTTTGATACAGGGGTGACAGATTTTTCTAAATGTTTTTAAAGTCATTCAATTATGCAATCAAAAATACAGTAAAACATCATCACTGTGAAATATAATTACAATTTAAAATAACTGTTTTCTATTTTAATAGTATATCTTATTTTGAAAACAGCTGTGTTGTTTAAATGGGTCATGACATGGACTTTTTTCTTGAGGTTTACTTATAATATGTTTTTTGCACAAACAAAACAAAACTAATAAATATGTGGGGGAAAAAATGATTATTTTTACCACTCATTCTGAACCTCTGTCTAAAGTGACCTGTTTTAAGGGGCTTGTCAGTAATCGGCCACTGTTATGATTGGCTAACGTCATTGCATAGGAAACAGTATCAATGCCCCCTCACTATTGCATGTGAGTTTTGACAACATGATCAAAATAAAATCAGACAAAATCATTTCCATACAAAGCATTATTAAATCATTTACTTATGGTTTATGAGGCAGCTGCAGTCAGATCTAGTGCCGCTTCATCTTTCAACAAATGTTTCTTTGTGAACTCTCCATGACACTGTGCCTCGTATACAAAACAAAATGCTCCGAACAATCCTCTGAGACGATCCAGGATGCCATTAAAAATAAACTATCCAATTAGAAATATTATCTTTTTAAAGGGAAATAAAGGAATCATGTCATGGCCCCTTTAATATCTTTGTGGTAACCGTGATACATTTTTATTTTCAGGCTTTTTTAATGAAGAGAAGGTTCAAAAGGACTATTTATTTTGTGACATTATAAATGTTTTTTACTATCACTTTTGATCAATTTAATGCATTCTTGCTGAATAAAAAAATATTTAAAAATATACTTTTTACTGACACCAAACATCTAATATATAGTCTATCTGCAACGGTTTTAAATTTCCAGCACCTTCCAATGCCCATCTAAATGAGACGGTTCACAGTTTTATGTAGAACAAGTGTAGGAAATGTCCGCTTTAAGAAAGATCTTACAACAATCTAATGTTTATGTGCATATGTGATAATGTGTCTCTATCAGGGTATGGAAGGTGTGAAAAGGACTGCAGTGTGTGTGTGTGTGTGTGTGTGTGTTTGTGTCGTATTCCACTCATAAGCTCATAAATCATCAGCCTGCATTTCTCCGCCAGCGTCTGAACAGTAGGGGTGGTGCTGGGGTGAGCCAACGCATTAATGATTTTTCTCAGACAGAGAAAAAAAGAGAGACACGTAGATAGACCTGAAGCTTGTCATGTCAATATAATGTATAGGCAGGAACATCACTTACGTGTATGCATTGTATGTATAGTGCTTTTTTGTCAATTTGGTAGCTTGACAGATGTGGTCACTATATATACAGGTCAATTTTAAAATTTCTCTTCTTGTTTCAGATGAAAAATAACAGAATACAGGTTTGGAATGACACGTGGGCACGTAAATAATGGCAGGATTTTCATTTTTAGGTGAAATATTCCTTTAAATATTTAGGAAAGGTTTTGATTCGTTCACACTACACTGCCAAACCAATTGGTTACCTCTACCATTCCGAGTCCGATGAAGCCGACGGGCTGTTGGCAGGGCACAAAAAAAAGTAAAGTCCTAATTTACAACCCACCAAGACTGCCAGGATTTCAGCGGTTGAGAAGAATTTACAAGGTTATTATTTTCACAACATGTGGGGACATCTTGTGCCATATTTAAAATCCCATTAGGAGCCAGGGATTCATTTTCAAACTGGACCGCTCGGGTCAGCAGAACATGCAACAGCAGCATGATCAGATCTTAAGGAAATTCATGTAAAGTCAGAAAAGGTTTGACTAGGTCCGAAATGGTATTCAACAAAGTATTGAAAAAAAATAGTAATAAATATATAGGTAATATGTGTACTTATAGATGTTACTCTTCAACCTGCTCTCCATTACAGAGAGAAAAAAAATGCAAGCAAATGAGGACTGATACTGCAATAAAAAATAATCTACAATCTGTTTCTATCCAGAGCGGGAATAGAGATGACAGAAAGTGAAAGGTTTACATTCACTAGGTTAGGCTGTTCTAACTCCTTCATCAGTGGCACTAGGCCATTTGGAGCAGAAACTCAGTTTATAACGGTGTAAACTAGAGGGATCCAAAAAAACAATAGTCACCCTTTCCCAGGAATGTTTGAGACACAACTATAAAAAAGAATAATGAAAGAAAAAAAAACAATAATGGAAACATGTCCCTGACAACTCGCATATCAGGCTTTATAGTTTCCTTCTATGTGTGTACTTGTGTACATGTGTCTTACTATTTCAACTTGCTGCGATACACAGATGGATAGATAGATTGATGGATGGATAGATTGAGGGATGGACTGATGTACACAGACAGCAAGGTTGAGAGGTTGAGGGATAGATAGATAGATAGATAGATAGATAGATAGATAGATAGATAGATAGATAGATAGATAGATAGATAGATAGATAGATAGATAGATAGATAGATAGATAGATAGATAGATAGATAGACAAGATACATAGCATGTGTTTATTGCATATGATTATTCATTTATGCATATTCAAAAACAGACCACAACAACTGCTTTAAACCACATTCTTTCATAAACTATGTGAGGTGTTGTAAAACTGGACATACAGTAAAACGGTGACCCGCACAGGTCAATAGAACTGACAGAAGCCTTAGTCAAAAGAACATGGCCTCTTATAGAGCTCTAGTTTTCCACAGCAGACAGACGGCGCCAATGTCACACACACACACACACACACACACACACACACACACACACACACAACACAGCGCTAGACTCAGGCCAGTAGGACACACTGGTGAGTGAAGAATTGTAAACACACAACACCACACATCTCTCTCTCTCACACACTCTCACACACATATACATAAGTCTTAGACACGAGCCAATGGGCCATACTGGTGACAGACGAACTGTAAACAAGAAACATACACACATTCACACACACAGATTCCCAAACACACACTATTGATGAGTGAGGGTGATGAAGGAAGGTGAGAGGTTCATTTAGGGTGAGATTAAACGTGTGAAAGCTTGCCTGTTTGTAATCAGTGTGTCTGACTGTGAGACCAAGGCAGATGAGAAAGACTGTACGCGGGCTTAAAGGTGCAGTGTGTCATTTCTGCACCACTAACGGCACCAAACGAAATTGCAAATGATGGATGAAAGCTGTTGTTTCTATTCAACATTATAAACTCAATTTTAAATTATTATATTATTAATTTATTTTTGTTATGCAATTTAAAAAAATCATTTTATGTCATTTTATATTGTTTTTAAATAAATGTAAAATTATAAAACAAATTATACAATGTATTATTATTGTTGTTGTTGTTATTATTAATACATCTTGGTGTTTCCATTCAGTTTCTGCAATATCACAAAATTTGCCTAACAATATATAGGTGGAAACCTGGTTATTGTCTGCATATTTTCTTGATCTGATAAAGTCTAATCTGATTGGCTGACTTTATGCCTTTACTGATACCTTTTGTGATTGTGTGCGAGTAACTCAACTCTTTATTGTTGTAGGATTATTGTCTTCTGTAAATTATTTACAGATTTGTATGTCAAATATCTTATATTTAAATAATACTAAAACAAAATAATAAAATAAAAATACTAAATAAAATGAAAATAAATAAAACAAAAAATACAAATAAAAACTTTAAAAAACATGAATTTCAAGGATAATCACTGACTCTTTTTTATTTTATTTTAAGGTTCTTGTCGACTTTTACTAATAGTATGAGGAATACAGTTTTGCTCAATGTAAAAGATGCCCAGTCTTTCCAGTGGAGTTTCTGATTCCTCTTCTGTTTACAGTGGATATATAGAGCTGTGTGTGTGTGTGTGTGTGTGTGTGTGTGTGTGTGTGTGTGTGTGTGTGTGTGTGTAGCGTGCAGAGCCATCCAGGACTGCCACAGCACATCAGTTAGCTATCCACAAAAACAACCCTTTAGCTTGTTTACAGACAAGTACACAAATGTACCACACACTCACATAAAAAAAGCACACACACACACACACACACACACACACACACACACACACTACTACAGTATTTACCAAAGTTTTGCTTTTGAAGTAAAAATACTACTTGCAGGAGCAGAGATTCACCAAAAGAGTTATGGGCTTCCCATAAAGCAAATATGGAGCATTTCTGTTTCTCTATCCCACTTCTTATATTGTATATTTTTCAGCCCAGCTCCTGACTGGCTCTATCATTCTCCTCCCTCTCCAATCTTCTCCCATATATATATATATATATATATATATATATATATATATATATATATATATATATATATATATATATATATATTCTGAACAAAGCCTTAAAACTAGGAGAGGATGAAAAGAAGGGGGTCGTACACTCCTCTCCACATTCCACACATGATTGTGAGAGACATCAAAGATGCGATTACGAAGCAACCCACTCTCATTCATGACTATGTGTGCGAATTGTTTAGATTTGCGTAGTGTGTGGGAACGCATCCGCCTCGACGTGGAGAAGCATCATTAGTTAAATCTGACAGGCGGAATGAGAAAACACAAGAGGGTCGCATGATCTGCACATGTACACGTCATGAAGTAACACGTCACAACTGACTTTACCAAGCATTTGAACCGAATGCACCATGCACACACAAAGACTTGCTCACTGGCCGCCTGCGCGTTCATGCCTTCAACTTCGACCTCTGACCTTCAGCTCTGTCCAGGGTTCAAGGCAAATACAGAAGTGAGATGTAGCTGAATTGGCTGTTCTGAAGCCACAGTGAGAATTATAGAGCACGCATGGACACATGAAAAGAATAAGAAAATAGCCCAATAGGACATGACAATCTTTGTGAAACTGTGAAAGTAACAGACTATCACAACTTTGATGTTTAGTATGGACTTACATTTGTGCCACAAGCAATGGACATAACTTTTCATACAGATGTCACAAACAGTCCAAAAATAGTGTTTATTACATAAAACACTGCACTGCACATCTTAAAATGCATGATAATATAATATACCTACGATATACCCTGAAAAACGTTTATTAAGCATATCTTAAAGCATGTATAATTTCATTTTTATAATAAGTTAATTAATTTATTTTATTTGTAATGATGTTTTAAATTATTACAATTATTTCAATAATAATAATAATAATAATAATAATAACAACATTTTAATGATAATTCAACTTATTTAATAATGAGAGACCAACATCATAAGTTAACTTTCTTTTTTGTTATCGTCTTTTCATTCTTTAAATTCAGTGAATGACACAAATGTATTAATATGCAGTTGGATTTTTATGCATTTATACCTTAACTTGCAGCATATAATATAATATAATTTGATCAGTACTCCAAAAGTTACATTCAATAATTTTGGCACAAATTTAATTACATAACAGAGTGGGAATTTAGACCAACATGGCAAAACTACAAAAACAAGCTAACAATGAAATGACTGGCTCATCTAAGTAGAACAAAAATACAGTATTAAAAGGATGAGACTCACCATCCGATCGGTGGATACAGGTGTGCTGGTTGTCACTCAGGAAGAAGCCATCTTTGCACTGGCACTCGTAGCTGCCCATGGTGTTCACGCAGATCTGCTGACAGCCACCGTTGTTGTCCAGACATTCATCCACATCTAAAGAGACACAAACACACACGGTCATTACAAAGCACACAAACACAGTCATTCAAGCACAAGGATCTGGGCAAAACCACCATGCTTTGTCTCTCTGCGTAACCAAAGCCGGCTCAGCTCAGGTATTTGCAACAGTGTTTGTTTATCCGGGGCTGATTTTCCTTGATTTCCTCTCAGAGACTATCGGTTACTGAAGAATGCAGCTACTGAAGAATGTTGATTAAATGAGTAGTTTGATATTCGAGTTTCCAAACACATCTACCAGACAAATAAACCAGTAAACAGACATCCAATCATTCCAGCTTAAATAAGAAATTTAAAGCAATATCCGACATCCAGACCCTCAGTAGTGGCTAAATCGTTACTTTTTAAATATTCTGGCTAAACTAAAAGCCAGAATTTGGATGAGAGTATCTTGTAAGTCCAATCTGTATGTGTGTTTGCCCATGGCTTTGTCTTTGACAGCTCTATAAATGGCATTGTGGGTATGTTGGTTTGAGTAACAGCGTGACACTGGAGACCAGTAACACACATGAGTGGGTTTTATGCAGCCTTAACACAGCAACCTGCCTCTGTGGAGTCGGCAGCCCATAACTCTCTCTCAGGGGTGCTATTATGTCTCAGAGTAACACCACTGCCACTCTTCTGTCACTCGTCACTGCTGAATGTTCGTGAAAACATATTTTCCCACCTCAGGCTAGAGGTTACAGGTCCGTAATCACCATAGATACTTAAAGACCACTAAAGGGGATCATGCTTGGAATTCACATAGCAGTAACTTGAATAGACAACATGCACATGCTGGTTGTATTACTCCAGTATTTTGTTAAACAAAACAAAACAAAGCAAAGCAAAGCAAAAAAGAAGCAAAAACCCAAACAAAAATGCCCAAAACAAAAGCAAACAAATTAAAACAACAAACCCAAATCAACCCCCCACCCAAAAAAACCCCAAACAAAACAAAAACCAAAATGAAACCAAACAAAACCAACTGAATCACAACAAACAAGGCCAAACAAACCCAAACAAAAAAAACAAGCAAAAACCAAACAAACAAAAGGCAAAAACCAAATGAAACCAAACAAAAACAAAATAAAAAAACTAAAAAATCCCCAAATAAACTAAAACAAACCCAAATCAAACCCCCCAAAACAAAGTCCAAATGAAACCAAACAAAACACAGCAAAACAAATTAAATCATACAAAATCAACAAAACCCAAACAAATCAAAAACCAATGGAACCAAATGAAAAACCAAAAGCCAAATGAAACCAAACAGAACTAAAACAAAACATTTAGAATTTATATACTTATAATTTGAATAGACAACAGTAAATTCTGGTAGCATACTCATAATATTAAAATTACTAGTGAATATCAAAACACATCATTATTTGAGCCAAAAATACTTATGTAAAAATACTTATAACTGTGTTTTGTTTTTAACTATTGAGGTTCCATGTTGTCACAGTCATTGATAATGCCACTTCCAAAAAGGATGCATGCTCTAAATCATACTTTAAGAGGGGAAATGATACAGCACAACAATATTGAACAACAATTGAAGAACAAAGACAACTTTTGTAGAAAAAAACAATATAGTAATAGCTTCAATAAAAGTTACATTTAGAAAGAATATAGAAAATAATTGTGACATTTATGAATTGATACTTGGCAAATTGTTTGTAGGTGTGTTTCCATCCGTCTTGTTTTAGTACAATCCGGTTCTATTGTTTACAAGCCACTTACAAAACTTGAGTTGAATGCTATAAACCGGAGGGCTGAATGAGCATCAAAGCTTCTGTAAATGAGGTGTAGAAACAAGACACCAGTTTCCTCTACTGTCATAGGTGAATATTCAGCGTCACATTTACATGTCTTTTGATAACGGCACTGTGTGACAGCTAATGTGGACGTGTGTTTATGTTTACTGCCCTGTCTGTTTGGAGTGCGTTGAGAGGCAGCAAGTTTTACAAGCTCTTTATTTGTATGCGTAAAGACCTTTACAGCCGTTAGCGCTTGAGCGTGGCGGCACAAAAGCGCACTATTCTGCCCAATGACTTCACTATCATCTCCCGTCTAGCTTACGAGTTAAGACCACTGGGCTAAAGGAGACTAACTGTCTAATGAACTCGGGCTTTTGTGTCCTGAGTGGATCTTGTTGGTTTGTACACTTTATTTGGGCTAACTTCTTTGCTGAAGTCTGGACTTGCTATTTATTCTCTATTTTCTTTGAATAAATTACAATAATACGCATCAGCTGAAAGACATGCATGAATGTAGGACGTACACATAAGTAATCTAGTAATCTCATCCACAACATGCAGACACAACCACAGTTTAATTTGGTCACAGTGGTTTATTATGTGGCTCCTGGCTTTACCTGGCGACATAACTCTTATTTTAGCATCCACGGGGCGTCTCGTTAACGCAGCCAAGACAGCAAGGCCTTTACTGTCCTATTAACTACTGTACCCATCGAGAGAGGGGGTCTTTATGCCCTCGTCCACAGAGGCATCCCTGTCTGCCCCAGGAACCGAAAGCTTTTTGTACTACGCAGTAGGATTTAAAAGTCTGAGATTACTTGTGAAAATGCTTCCATTTTCCATTGATTTAATATAAAAAGTTTTAAAAGAAAGTCAGAGATTGAAATATCTGTCATCAAATTCTTCTATTTATGGAATTCAAAGTATATGTTATAACCTACACTGCCATTCTAAAATTTTGTCCGTTTTTTTAATCTCACCAATACTGCATTTATTTGATCAAGAATAGAGTTAAAACAGTAATATTGTGAAATATTGCTAATTAAAATAGCTGTTTTATATTTTATTATATTTAAACATTTAATTTAGCAATTACTCCATTCTAAAATGCTGATTTGATGATCAAGAAACATTTATTATCATGAATGTTCAAAAAAGTTGTGCTGCTTAATATTTTTGTGGAAATCATTTTCATTTTCAGGATTATTTGAGGAACAGAAAGTTTAAAAGACCTGCATTTAATTGAAACTGAAATCTTTTGCAATATTATAAATGTCTTTACTGTCACGTTTTGGCCATTTTTATGCATCCTTACAGAATAAAAGTATTAATTCCTTACTGACCCCAAACTTTTCAACAGTGGTGTATGTTGACACCTGTGTAATTTCTGTCTGCATTTCCAAAGAATTTTCAGGAGAAGTATATGAGACAGACCAAATAAAAATTATAAAAATGACAACTGAACCATAATCAAAAACTCCAGGTCTCCTAAGCAATAAAAGACCAAACTTTGAGCAATAAACTTCTCCTTTGGGAAAGTGTTGCCATGTAACACCCTAAATACACAGACTTTTCATAATTACATTTTACCCCCAAGCACATTCTAAATAATTTGCGATCTTCATTTACAAGTGTTTAAAGAATTAATGAAACTTTGTGGTTGATACCTTGAGCCTTCCAAAAGAAATGCCATGTTGCTATTTTGTAGGTTGTCACCTCTTTCTTTCCACTTTCCATTTACTATTTTTCTTTACTCCCTGGAACGCATTTCTTATCCTGAAAATAATGCCATCACATATGAGACCACCCATATCACACGCTTTTATCTCTTTGTTGCCACATGTAACAATCCAGACGTGGTGGCTTGCTTCTCATTTGTCAGTTCACGGACGCGAGTAATATTTGATAGGAGGGTTTGGAGAAGACATGCTGGCTGCTTTGGTCTTGAGCTACTCTATAGCTGCGAGCGTGTTGTGCGCCGTGTTTAATGTGGGAATGGAAACAGATATCATCAGTGTGACAGCCCTCTCTTGCTTTAAAAGGAGGGGAAAAAAATAACATTTCAGCTGTCATCTCTCAATTAAGGCCCTCTCTGCCAAAATTTAAACAAGAGCCCTGGCATCCTGGTCTGCGAGTTTAAACTAGAATGCTTTTGTTTTGTTTGATTGCTCTTGTGTAAACTTTAATTTGGAGGAGATCTAAGATGACATGACACAACAGGGAGAAAAAGAAAGGGAGAGAGAGAAGATGAGGGACGAGGAAACAGAGAGAGCAGAATAAAAGAGAAGGCATAAGAATCAAAGACTAAGAGGAGAGGACTGAACTGAAGTGAGTTGAAGGGAAATAAACTGAATGGAACAGAAAAAACAATAGAAGTTCAGCATTAAACAGGACTATATGAAATGGAACAGAAAATATAAGAACAGAAGAGAACAGAAAAAAAGTGAAGTAACGTGAATAGAACAGGAAAATAAAACCCTTTCACACAGTTATTTGGGGAAAATACACTGCTAGTGATTTTCTGGAATCTGTGCATGCATTCAAACACATCCTGTAAAGATCCCGTAAAGACACGTGATATCAGGATGCGATATGTAATGATCATACACTAGCGCATCGCATACCTTTCAGTGTGGATAGTGAGGAGGCAATGTTACTAGGTTGCCATCCCAGGATCAATCCCGGGATGTGTTTGTGTTCACACAGAAGGCACTCTAGCAATTTTTGACAATTTTCTGGGATCAACACTGTGTGAAAGGGGCTAAAAAGAAGTGAATAGAACTAAAGGGAGCAGAAGTGAACTGAAAAAAAAAAAATAGGAAAACAAACAAACAAAAAAAAAAAGTCAAGTGAACCAACAACTGAACAGAACCAAAAAGAACTAGACAGGAATGAAGTGAAGTGAAAAGAACTCAACAGATGTGAACAGAATAGAAGTGAAGCGAACAAGAAACTTAAGAGAAAAGAAGCAATGTGAAGTAAACAGAAGTGAAATGAAGCAAACAGAACAGAACAAATCAAAGGTGACATTAGAACAGAACAGAAGTGAAGCGAAGGAAACAAAAAAACACAATAATAATAAAAAATAGGTGAAATTAACTTAAAAGAATTGACCAGAAGAGAATGGAAATGAAGAAGCGAAGAACAGAAAAAAAGTGAAGAGACACAAACAGAACAGAACAAAATCATGTGAACAAACAAAGTGACAAACAGAACAAAATAGAAGTAAAGTGAAATCAATTCAGCAGAACAGAAGTAAATCAAACAGAATAGAACAAAATAGATGTGAAATAACCTCGAGAAGAGAAGAGAAGAGAAGAGAAGAGAAGAGAAGAGAAGAGAAGAGAAGAGAAGAGAAGAGAAGAGAAGAGAAGAGAAGAGAAGAGAAGAGAAGAGAAGAGAAGAGAAGAGAAGCCCGAGTTAAACTGAATTGAAATGAACTGAATTGAAGTGAAATGAAGTAAACACAACAGAGCGGTACTGAGATTTCTCTTGTTTAAAGTGACCTCAGTTACAACATCGCCCCCGTTGTAATTGTAACTACATGAGTATTCTCCTCCCATTCTGATGTTGGAGCGAGAAGGGAAAAGCAGCCAAAAGATAAATAAACAGCAGCAGCAGCTCAGGCATTCATAAAAAAAAAAAAAAAGAGCCAAATGATCAACACATTGAGTCCAGCTGCCTGCACGGAGAGAAAAAACAAATAAGAATGGAAATGAAATGAAAAAGACAGAGGAACTGCAGTAAATTGCTCTTTAATCAGCTCCCCATTAGCCAATCTTAAATCAATTAAAACTTTAACTTGTTAACATGTGGAGATCTAAAACGACTTCCTACACAAGATCAGCCGGGGAAACAAGCCACAGCACTGATTTCCGTACCGTTTCAAAGAGCTCGCGGTTTGGTTAGCGCTCAGTAGGTTTGTTTGAACACACTCTGCGAGTGTGTGCGTGTGTGTGTTTATGCAGAACATAATCAGTGGCACAAGCCACACTAAGGCAAGCATCACTATTGCTATTGCTCATCCCATGTGCTTTACTCTTGCTTGGGTGGGTTGGGTATCTATGGAATGGATTTAAAACGGAGCTGAATACTACTTTCATTGGTAGCTGAGAACATAAACAAAGCTTAAGTACAGTGAATACAAGCCAGACAATTTCTGAAAATTTGTTGCTGAAATAAGATGCTTAGCCCTATAAACAATGTCATTTTAAATGGATGTGATTTAATGGAAGACCATTTACACATCAACATTAAAAAACAACAACAAAAAAAACTTCTCAAACGCAGCTTACATAATTATGACTTTATTATTATAAATAGTTTAATACCTTTAAACTTATGTTTCATGCTTGCAACATAACACTAATAACCTATTTTGACAATCACCCACAACACCCATGTGATGGAGATTTTTGCACGAATCAATCACATTTCCATCAGAAAATGTAAAAAATCTAGTTAAAAGAAGTCATTAACTATCTTGGAAAAGGTTAAGCAATACATACTAGGAGAAAATGAAATAGAAAGAGAATGCCAAAAGCACAAAAAAGAGCTTACAGGAAAAGGTCATCATAAACATGATTCATTTAACCTTTCAAGAAAGTCAATAGTTCTAGTGGTTTCACTTCCATCTGAACTTGCCATAATGTGCACAGATGCCAACGAGGGTGCAATGAGAACACATCATATGACGTTAAAGCGCCAATGAGAATGAATAAGGTTTCGAAAGAGCAAACAAACACACACACAGATGATGTGCGAATGAGAAGCATCAGCGTTAAGCAGACAGGAGAGAGTAACAGGAAACATGACAAAGCGCCATATGACGACATCTCTTTGACCAAGGAAGTGTTTCATCTGCTAAAAGACAATTTTAGCCCTTGTATAAAAACAGAGACTTATTGGAATCATTTTATGTGGTAATAAACTTTATGCCACAAATGCTATATTGAACCTCTCGAATGAAGATTAAAGTGACTCAAAAAAAAAAAAAAAAAAAAAAAGACAGCATGCAAGGCAAAGAAGAGGACAGGGAGAGAAAAATCTCTAAAATGATTGACTTTTTCTGTGTCAATCTATTTCTAGGTAGAGGTGGAGGAGAGGGCTGAGAAAAAGACAGACAGAACCAGATTAAATCCAGGAGAGAAGACAACGGAAAGAAATGAAGAGAAATGTAGCGAGTCAGACACAGAAAACTGGAAGCGGAGGGAAAGACATAACAAGAACAGTAGAAGGAGGGGGTTTCGAACAGGAGAGCCCCCTCAGTGCTGCTGATGGCCCTCTACGGCCTTGTCTTAGTTCCCAGAGCCATCATTTAGACTTGTATTTGAGACATTCCACAATAAAGATGTCAAATAGAAGGCAAGTCTATCGCCTCTAGGGAAACAGCCTGGAGTTACTCCAAAGAGACCCACAGCCAAGATAACCAAGAAAATACAGAGAGAGGGAGAGTGCAAAGACAGGACGGGAGAAAGAGAGAGAGATTTTAAGGAGGCGGATAAAAAGAAAAGTTTGAGAAAGTGAAAAACGAAGGGCTGATTTTGAAAGAAAGAAGTATAGACAAAGATAATCAGTATTATCACAGTTTTTAGACATTGTATTGTAGTAATACCTTGGTTTTATGGTTCCATGGTTGTACCATAGTATTCAAAGAAATCACTTAAGGGCACCTTGCTTGTTTTATGCCCAATTGTTCAATAGTGGGAAGTTTCTATCTATGAAAGCATTTAGTTCAACAAGTGCTTTTGATCAGATTAACATGGATGCATTAGACAGACTTTATTAGCGCTACTGCAATAAAATTAAGAGCAAATGTTCACAACATTGTCTCAACCGATGGCGTGATTTAGGGGTGGGACTGTTTGTTTGGTCCAGCAATGGAGGACAATGGAGGTAGTGCAAACATTCATTACTTTCTCAGTTGTTTGGTGCTTCTAGTGGTACAGAAATGACCAACAGTCTCATGATAATTCGTAAGTATTTCAGTAAATTGGTTGTGATTATTTTCATTAATTTGTACAATCTCATTCATATGTTATATATGATCTGCTCTCATCCCTCTAAAGGGCTATGTCTTGGGGTGGACCTTCATTTGACATTTCACTGATTTCACAGGCTACACTAGGTGGTGGACATTCATGGTGACGTTTTACTTACAAATTGTACATTTTCGTACCAGTCAGATCATAAAAGTTCATATGTAATTGGCAACTACAAGTAGGGTTAGGGATGGACCTTTATGGTGAAGTTTTACCTACAAATTGTATGTTTCCATACCAGTCGGATTGTACAGATTCATATGATATTGCCAATTAGGGGTGGGGTTAGGGGGTGGACCTTTATGGTGATGTTTTACCTGCAAATTGTATGTTTTTGTGCCAACCAGACCATACAATTATATGAAATCGTCAGTTAGGGGTGGGGTTTGGGGGGATCTTCACTGTGACAATTTACCTACAAAACGTATGTTTTCATACCAGTCAGATCGGGCAAATTCATACAAATTAACTATGGGTAGGGTTAGGGGTGGACCGTCATAGTGAAGGTTTATCTACAAATCATACGTTTTTATACCACTTGGATCATACAAATCCATATGAAATTGCCAGCTATAGGGGCGGTGTCATGGTTTACCTACAAATCGTATAGTCATATCACACAAAATCGCCAACTAGGGGTGGCCCTTCATGGTGACGTTTTAAATGATACGTTTTTGTACCAGTCAGGTCGTACAAATTCTTTTGGACTTTCCAACTAGTGCAGTGTTCACAAATTTTCTCAAGATTGGATTGGAAATGACACACTTTACCTTTAAGTACTCTGTGATATCTAAGTAATTACCATGGTATTATTGTTATCTGATGTCACCATTGTACCGCCTAAGTTGTTTTGAAAGAGACACAAATTAGGAAAAACCATATAAAGGAATTGTGCAAGTTGATGTAGCAAGACGGAGGAGGTGCTAAAGGTCTCTGAAGGTCTGAGCCCTGATGTCCTGCTCTGGGATCCATCATCATTACAGCGGCTAATGAAAAATGATGACCTCAGCATCCTGAAACTCGGCTCGGAGCACATATTTGCTTTGGATTATGAGAGCAGAGAGGAGATGAGATGAGAGCGGCTCAAGTTCTTCATCCAGCTGCTCAGACGCACACCAGCGCTGTCCTCTCTCTCTTTATCTCTTGCAACATTGATGTTTAGACCGTACTACGTAGTCACCATGACACCATAAAGCCACCACACTTCAGGTTGATAAGTCGCTTTCGACCAAAGACACATCTGCACTCACTTAGAGGGGTAACTCAGAAAGACTCGCTACAAAAAAAAACACTTTTTAACGAATTCCTGAATCCCCACAGCAATCCAGCAAAACCATGAGACCCGGCCCTAACTCTCCGGGTCATGGAATTTCATCTTTGAACTATTTCAATAAATACGAGATGGCAAGTTATTAATTTTCTCTCAGCCTTTTCTTCCCCTACTTCCATTTTTAACCGCTAACATAAACATCGGACCTGACTGCCGATTTCTGGGAATTGGATGCGATTGCGCCATTGGTGACATTTGGGTGACATTTTTAAGAGATGAAAATAATCGCGAGGTTCCTGTTGGCGCGCTCCTGTCACAACGGGGATGGAATACTGGCGCTAGACACAGCTCGGCTGGCCTTTTCCGAGGGGCTGTGCGGAGATCGCCGAGGCAGATTTGTTTACGTTTGTGAAGGGGGGTCATTACAGAGGTCGTTAGCCGGGCAAAGAGATGACGAGGGACTAGCTCATCTGTAAGTCCGTCAGGAGAGGCAAATGATTGTGTATATTTCTTTCTAGCATCTTACCGAGACAGTTGTGCCCATCATCTGCCAGCATGAATCCGTCATAGCATGTGCACCTGTAGTTCCCGGGTATATTGATGCAGTCGTGAACACAACCACCATTGTAGTCATTTTCACACTCGTCCATATCTGAAAAAGACAACATAATGAACCACTGAGTAAGTACAGATCAGACAAATATAAAATCCAGCAATTGTTTTTTTGCACAACCGGTGTGGATGAGTTACACATTGAAGTTTAATACATAAGTTAAGGGTTGTTCAAATAGCAAAAGACTACTAAAAAGTCGAATCCTGTTATTGATACTAAGAGGTTAAATAAGGAGGTTTAAGAAGAGCTGGCTTATGAAACAAGCTTTCATTGCTGCTATGAGTTTGTACAGGAGACAGACGTAAGTAGGGACACTAAAATAAACACAATATTTCTCTCTTTCACTCACACACACTTGAATGCATTGATAGACAGCAAGTGTCTGTTCTCTGCCAGATGATGATCGCGGGTATCTGCTTTGTGTTTTGCGCTACCTCGGAGTGTGTGATTTAATAAACCTGGCTTGTGCTCTTGGAGACATACAGCACAAACTAAAAATATCCACGTTATTTCCCACAAATGAAAAAACACTCACAACCCACATTGTGCAACTGCGGCTATGAGGACAGTGAGAACTGTGTTTAAGAATGTTTTGTTTTCTTTTTCTACATCTATTCAAAACCCAAAATCTATCCAGACAGTAAAATATTGAGTGTACAGTAACACATACTAGTGCACATACTCATGCCACAAACACAAATCACACACACATGCAGATATACACCAAAATTATAGAGGCATAAATACTTCACTAGTATTTTATTCGTTGTTTGTTTCTTTTTTTTAATCAAAGAGTGTCGGTTTTGGCTTATTGTGAAGAAAAGGACCATCACAGTAGACAAACATGGAGCCAACTCATCATGAAAACATCCATAAACACTCTGGAGCAAACAAAAAGTTCATGTTTCACTACTGTTTTATCTAGTGAACATGCTCCCAAAGAGCACTTCATCTACAGGAAGAGGGAAAAATGAGAGAAAAGAGAGACAGAGAGACCCCTGAAGTTAAATGAAATGGAAGAAAGACAGATTCAAAGGTTAAAGTTTAGATCTTACCATATGAAAGGCCACTTTAAAATAACACAGTGAGTCTCATCCAAACATTTTCATGAAATAATCCACACAATTATAAGTGATTGAGACTCACTGTGTCCGTCAGTGGCATTATAAAGGCAAAACATCCAAGAACAGTAAGAAACTGAGTGTGATTTGAGGTGATAATGTTTTTAGGTGTGTGTGTGTGTGTGTGTGTGTGTGTGTGTGTGTGTGTGTGTGTGTGTATTGCGGCCGTTTGCCAGGCTAACAAGGTGTATATAGGGTGCCAGTGAATGTGTGAGGGGGACGGGCTTGTTAAAGAGGTGGACGGCTAGTTAGCTTCAAGCTGACATACTTCCTGCCTCTGAGCTGTTGTTGATATGACCCGGCAGTGAGCCGACAGTTCGGGCTGATGCTTGCTGTGGTTTCCGCTGTCAACACGCGCAGATCTCTAATCGAAGGAGAAGTGTTTACGCTCAACATCCCATCAAGCAGATTAAGCACCTCCGCTAACACCTCAGCAGGGGTGGAGCCCGCGGGAGGCAACACCTCAACACCCCTATGGTCCAACACAACACGTCCAAATCCTAACTGCTGAAAAACTTGCCATGCAGAGGGGAAAGAAAGAGGGGGTTCTGCAAAAAAGCACTTTTTGATTGACTAGGACAGAGACAAACGATGACACCTTGCTAACATGCGTTTCTGCAAAGTTTCCCACTTCTAGTGTTTAGTACAGTTGAGCGAGCAGAAATCAGTAATGAAGTGTAAAACTTACATAAACTGGAACCACGTTCCATTGATTCATAATGAATTTGCACCTTATTATAAATAAAAATGTGCTGGTCTTATTAGAGAAATCAAACACTCAGTCAGTCTATTCAAGAGAAGAGAAGAGTTGCATCTACTTTTTTCAACATTTAGATTTAACTCATATTAGGTTTAACTTTTCATATATACTGCATAAGAGGAAGTGTTTCTCTCAGGTCCTGTAACTGATCATATTTAATCCCTATTTTATTGTCAAAGGTCCTACAGTGACCTGGAAAAAAAGTATTTTCTTAAAGTACAAATATTGCATGTATAGTCTCTCACTACAAAACCATAAAAAGTGCATGTACACCACTGACCAAGTGTTTGTGCTTGTTAATATATTTAATGTTTTTGAAATGAGTCTTGCTAAAAAAAAATATGTATATATATATATATATATATATATAGTAAAAACAATAATATTGTGATTTTATTCCAATTGTCTTCTGTTTTAATATAATTTAACATGTATTTTATTCCTGTGATGGCAAAGCTGAATTTTCAGCATCATTATTCCAGCCCTCAGAAATAATTTGAATATGCTGATTTGCTGCATATTAGGATTATTTTATGAATATAAAGTTCAAAAGAACAGCATTTTTTAAATAGAAATGTTTTGTAACATTATAATTGTCTTTACTGTTAGTTTAATGAATCCTTGCTGAATAAAAGTATGAATTTCTTTCAAATGTGTTACTGACCAAATTGTAGAGTAAAATAATACTTACAAAAGAATTTAAAATGTTGTTAAAAAAAAGTTTTAGATGAATTATATCATGCCACTCCACATGACACTGATTGAAATTTCACGTCAACTACATGATGATTTTAAGATTTTTAGTGTGTGGTGGCACAAAGCAGCAAAGAGACTGAAGTGTCCTGTGAGGGGAGGGTCAGGGATGAAGTGTGGGCACACTCAGACAGCCAATCAGAGCATCGGCAGCTCTGTGACGAGTCTGCAGACACCAGGCAGACAATGGCCTAGTAATGGGTCGACACCTCCATCTCTCATTCCATTTATCTGTCTCCTCCTCACCACCCCCCATTCCCTTTTCTAACGTTTTCTCATTGAAACATATGAACACACACTTAGAGACACAACTACACACACACTCCGACTCAGAGACTAGGGCACTTCTTCAGCGGCGACAATTACCTGACCTCTTTCACAGACAGAGATAAAAAAAGGAACGGAGGGAAAAAGAAAAAAAAAAAAAAAAAAAAGAGCGAGGCAGACAAGACAATTCTCTCCCAGGTAAACTCACTGACCTGATGCTGAGTCATGTTAAGGCTTAATTTAATCTCTCCACCCCTGCAAATAAACCCTTGCATCATGGGGGATTCGCTTATGAGCTCCCCCACTGATGAATCCCCCACTCATCAATTAATCAATTTGCATAATCAATAAAACCCAAAAAAGGGTAAGGAATAAGGCACTATATCAAGACTACGTCATTGCATGTGATATAATTCTCCCTTTTTGACTTTAAAGCATGTAATTTGTTTAATTTCTGATAGTCCCACCCCCAACTCATGCCATTGGTTGAGCCAATATTGCTGTGTCCTGCTGGTCGGGATGCTCAAACAAACAGAGCAATATTTTGATGGCACCACAGAGCCACAGTGTTTACATTTTTCAGTGGAATCAGCCTACAAATGGCTTACTTATAGTTGTCTCTGCATATTAAGCTGGACAGAAACACTCAAAAAGACACACTTACGCTGTAAGAGCATTTTAATTGCATTATGGCATCTGCTATAGGAAATACCATCAGATGCATTTTAAAGCATGCGTTTGAATGATGTCCACCAGCCCTCAAAAAACATCAGCTACATAATGTAAAGCAGGTTTACAAATCACAGCTCACATATCACTTGACTTTACACTGACAGAAACAAGCAAATACACATTCCTCTGTTCCAGTTTCATCGGCTCACACATTTTTCTGTTTCATCGGCTTTGTTTCTGGCACAATTCGAATACAAATCTTTCAGCAGTGACAGCCATGGCATCATTCATGATAATACAGAGAAGTTGCAGTTACAAATTCACAATTACAAGCAGATGCAACTCGAAACAGCTCAAAAACCTGTTTTGTTGTCCATGTATAACTTCTCACCATCTAAAGCCATATTTATCTGGAATTACTAAAAACCATGATAAAGATTGATCTTATTGGCAATCAGGAGACTCCATCTGATTCACATTGGTGTAGAGGAGAAACAACTGAGAGGCTAAATCAATAGTTCATCTGAAAATTTACACACCCTCAATTTGTTTGTCCATCGAAAATTGGAGAAATTTAACATTACATCACTTGCTCACCAATGGATCCTCCAGTGAATGGGTGCCGTCAGAATGAGAATCCAAACAGATAAAAAACATCACAGTAATCCACAAATAATCCATATGACTCCAGTCATCAATTAACAGCTTGTGAAATGAAAAGCTGCATGATTGTAAGAAACAAATCCATATTTAAACCGTTTTCAACTTCAAAAGAAACAAACTCATCTACATATTAGATGACCTGAGTGCGAGTACATTTTTAGCAAACTTTAGGTGAACGATTCCTTATTTCAAATGAACTGTCTGCGATTAAGGTGTTAAGACTAAGACAATGGTCATACATAAATGAAACGTAGCTGAAATCACCTTTGAAAGAGCACCTTTACTAAAAAGCCTTTAAATGGCAGGAGGCATCATGCATATAAAAAGTAGGCAAAGCAACAAATTATTAATATTAATAATAATATATTAATATTATTCAACATATCCAAGCTTTTTACAGAAAATATCCAGATGCAATCATTAATATTTTCATAAGTAACTGTAATTTAATTACACATTTTTTTCTCAGTATCTGTAACGGATTACAGTTACATTTATTGGTTATGAATCTCCTCATGCTCAACAGACTTTTCCAGCTACAAATGCACTGATGTGTAGACAGACAACATGACTGCATTAGAGTGTTAGCAAGTGTTTTCTTAATTTTCTTCAAAGCCAAACATGCAGGGCTTTAATTAAAGGGTGGGTATAGGGGGTGTTAATGGGCTTTTTGCTTCAGACAAAACAGCCCCCCCACTTCCCACAATACACCACATTACACTGTGGACGGAATGTCCGCTCAGACTGCATAAGAGCCAAAAAAGAGAGGAGACGCACACATGCACGCATAGTTAACATGCTAAGAGCAAAGCGGCCCGGTTGGATTCAGCGTAACTGACAGCCTCATTGCCCTGCGACAGTAGACTGCGGTTTAAAGGTGGGAGGAAAAGGCTTCTGTAAAGTCCAGAACATTCCCCATGTTTCCTTAGAGAAATAAAAAGATGTTGTTCTAGCCCACGCTGTCTGGCCTCAGACAGGAATATCAAGCGCTAACGGAGCAGCAGTCTGGTGCAATGCCGTTTCACATCCACCTAATTCATTAATGCAATTGAGAATGGGTGTCGGGTGTCATAATAGGTAAAGAGCACATTTCATGCTTTTCCTGAAACACAAGCTCCACACATGTGGGTGAAACAGAGAGAGAGGTGCAAAATGAACAATCTAGAATCCACAGATGAAGAATGCAGAGTACAATAGGAAACAGCAGAGAGAGAGTTACATGACTATTTGTCTGCTGTAAAAGTGTCCATCAGGTTCAGTCCACCTCTCTGATACTCAAACTCATTTACGCCCATGTAGCTTGTACCATCAATCGCACCAGCTGTAAGTCAGGGAAGTGTGCGTATGTTTGGACAACTAGATGAATATAAATTCTTCCTGGGTTCACTTAACCTGGGTCTATAAAACAACTTCTGATTTGAGTAATGAAATATTACTGAAATGGCAAAATTACATCACTTATGTAATTTTTCTAGCAATTATCAATAATTGCTATTAATGTACCTGCTCAGCCAGGGGGAAAAAAAGTGAAATTATGAGCAATAAATGATGGAGTAAAGTATAATATATAATGTTTTATATTGAATAATATATTGTATAATTGAGTTTAAAATATTCATTTTAAAATAATGGTTAAATAGAATTTTAATTTAGATTTCTATGCTAATACATTTTGAAATGAAAAAATATTGCTTTAGAAAAATGCATATTTATATAAATTTTAATAAAATGAGAATATATAATTTGTAATGAAAAAGCCAAAAATGCATACTGTAGATCAACTTTTGTAACATACCACCAATAAATAACTGAATATTGTTTCAATTGTTGCAATACAATGCTAATACAATGCAAATACATATTGCATGTCAACTTTTTATTTAATAACACCAATCTATAATTAATATTAAATTAGAAAAATGCATATTGTATATACATTTTTGTAACAATGCAATCTATAATTTCGAATGAAATTTTGTTTATTAGAAAAACATTTTTTGGTGAGTACATTCTCAGTAATTTTTTATGTTTGCATGAACAATTGTGTAAAGGAGATTTTATTTGTGATTTTCTTTTCTAATTTATAGTCAATATAGTTCTGCAATTAAGGTGTTTTAGCATCTGAGACAATGGTCGTACATAAAAAAAACATAGCTGAGATCTCTGAGATTGGCATCTTGGCAAATGTGGGCATAGGTATAGATCTTTTCAGCACTTTCTTCCAACATTTATCAGAGTATGCATGTCCACTACCTGCATAATAGATCTATGTGAGTGTATAAAGAAGTGACGTGATGTTCATTTGTCTGTGAGTGTTTCAGTGAGTGTGTGAGTGTGATCCGCTCTGATCGTGTGTATGTTGGCTCCAGCTGTGCAGTGCTCTCAAGCATAACGGGAGAGGGAAGTGTAAAGACTGGAGCAGGTTTTGCCCTCCCAGCACCTCTCACCCTCACATTGCACTTCTTCCTCACTAATTAAGACCCACAGCGGGAGCTAGAGAACAGCTGGATGACCTGCCTGAGAGTGTGTGTGAGAGATGGGCGGACAGGGACAGAATGAGCGAAACAGAGGGAGAGAGATCTATCTGCCTCACCTTCACAGTGCTTGCCATCTCCCTTATAACCAGTCTTGCAGATGCACTTGAAGGACTTGGGAGTGTTTTGGCAGAGAGCATCGATGTGACAGTCGTCCGTGGATTCGGAGCACTCATCGGCATCTGTGGAGTAATCACACGGGCAAAGATTTAGCTTAATGCTTGTTACACATCCCAGATCTGAAATCTGAATATTTACAGCCAGCTGAGTGAGTAAGAAAGATATGAGCTTAATGTCAGTTTCTAAAAATATTACAACCTTTCTATTTAAATGCGATAAGGTTTTACAACTTTTTGTTCATCGCTCTCTTTTACAAACCGAACACGTTTAAGCAGAAGAGCAAGAATGAGTTCTAGAAACACCTAAATCCATCCAAGTGTAGCACATCAATGTACCTAAAGACAAATTATTCAAATTGAATTAAATAAACATTGTCTTTTACTAATAATTTGTGTTTTTACGTGTCTCTGGCAGGGGGGTTGGGGTGTGGTACTTTACTCTTTGTCACTGATCTGAGAGTAGTTTGCTTTTTCTTATGAGGATCTGGTTTAGACAGGTGAAGCTGAACAAAACAGAACAGAACAAAAATGACCAAATCTACTCAGACAGGACAAAGGCAGTCTGGAAAGAAGACGTTTAGCTTTTCAGCCAAGAAAAACCAACAGAGTGTCCAATAAAGTGAAATATTGATTTGCCTAAAAACCAGAAATGATGCTCATTCATGCTCCAAATACAGAACTGAATAAATGAATGAATGAATGAATGAATAAGCAGACCTCCTGGAAAGCTCATATAGGAGAAAGTGTCCTTTTGAAGAGGTAAATGAGGTGGTTTGGTTGGATATTGATGTGTAGCCTCACCAGTGCCACACCACTGGCTCCTCAACCTCTCCTCTGACTTTTTATCGTTTGTAAAATCTAAATCGAGTGTTTCTTTAAATTGTATGCAAACGGAGCACTTTTGCGCAACGGTGCGCTCTTTTTATCTAACATCCAAACCATAAATACACATGGAGAAAGAAAATCAGAGTACTGTTTGTGCATTTCAGAATTTAAAGTCCTAAAATAATGTCTATTTGAAAATCTTCAAAACATTAAAAGCCACAAGTCGACTATGCGAAATCGTCAAACTCATTTGGAGATGAGTTAGGCTATTCATTTCTCTGTTTATTATAAAAAGCATGCGTTCGACTTAAAATACACAGATGAAAATATAAAACACCATTAAATCTTCAGTAGTGTCGTCGTGGTTAAAAAGAACCAACAATCTGTTTTTATCGTTTGTCTCATTATTGACTTTTCCAGGCATTCATTATGGAGAGACACAATGCGTATTGATGGTAGTGGAGGAGTGAGGGGTCGATAAGCCCCCCGAACCGACCCCATCAGGGCGGCTCATGTTCCTATAGACCCCAAGGGAGTCCGAAGAGACCCCAGCAAAAGCTCTCCTTAAGGAATATCACGCGTAAAACAAGACGGACGCGTTCAAATACGCATATACCTTATGTCAGTAATGAGAGGGCAAAATATTAAACAAAGTATGACTAAATGATTATTCTAGATGAATGCAATTTCAGGTTTAATAATAGGCTACAAAATGTAATGCAATTACATGGAAATCATGTGCAAAATCATGCAACCATTAACTTATAGCCTATATCAGGTGTTAAAAGTTTCACCAAATGAATGATGTGAAAGGTAAAGGGGGGGAAAAAACAGAGGAACACTTACCTGCGACTCCAACATTTCCCATGACATCTAAAGTATTTATGAGGAGGAAAAACAAACAGACGTCCCAGGAGAAGCAGGCAGGACCCATGGTTCGAGGCTGTGAGTGAATGGACTTCTCCAGTTGTGCGTTTCTTTGATAAGAAGCGTTTCTGCTGCTGCTGGCAGAAAGAGCACGAGAGCTCGAGCCTCGAGACGCCTGCTGATTGGTTTGCGCACATTTGAGGAGGAGATGGGAGGTGGAAGGAAGGGGCAGAGAGAGAGAGAGAGAGAGAGAGAGAGAGAGAGAGAGAGAGAGGGAGTGCCTAGATAGATATATAGATAGATAGAGTATCGAAAAAGAACAATAAACATTAAGCACTAAAAAGGGTTAAAAACATAAATGAGTAGTCTATATAAAGGAAATACATTACTTTATACACACATGATGTCATTATATAAAATCTAGATTTTGCAATAATTCACAGTTCTGCTTTGATGTGTTCCTTCACTGTCAAGAGTAAAATTATATGTTTAAATTGTGCATCTGTGACTGACAGCTTGCTGCCAAACTGAGTGAACCAATAACGTGTAACAGTAAATACAAACGTTCCTGATATCTATGGCATTCCCCAGTAATCGTTTGCAATAAAATGTTAAATTGGCATTTTAAAAAAAATGGAAGTGCTTCTCAGTTTGGATTAATCTAATCATCATAGCATGATAAAAGTTGTAGTTTTTAGCTCAACCAGAAAGATTATCCCAACTTTGATTCTGTAAAAGCAGCGACTTGGTAAAAGTCAAGATAACCAATACAAAAACCAAACACTAGAGAGGTTATGCTGCCCTCTCCCGGAGAAATGGAAGGATATCATTACGAAAAGCACTGTGCCTTGTAATGTAACAATGGATGACAGTTTTAAAATATACTGTAATTGAGACTGCATTTTGTATTTAAAAAGAGCAATTTCTAGAGTTAATAGAAAAACTAAAACAAATATTTTCTAATTTCTGTAACTTTGAAAGATTGCACCAATGATTAGATTATAGTTTCAAGATAATAGTACTCTAATTACATTATTTTTACAGGCTTGTAAATCACAAATTTAAATCCGTGATATTTTCAGCCCTGTAAATACCACGGTACCCAATGATTAGCATATTCATATACTTTGGCATATCAAGGTAGGACACTAAAAAAGTATCACAGAACATATCCAAAGGGAAAAAAAAACTTGGTAATACCATTGTGCCTTTTAAAGTGAGAAATAGTTTGTAACTGTTACGTGACAAGAATAAGTTACACCAAAACGAAATCTTTGACGCATTGTTAGCAAAACACCTGTCCATGATAATGAGTTTACAAAATTGTCGTAGTCCTCCTTGCTGTGACATAACTTTCTCCCAGAGGGTCTGACAGACGCACTCCATACATAATCCTTAATTTCCACATTTGTCTTTTTCCTAATTAAATCCTGTTTAAAACGCCGAGTTTATTCTACCCAAACAACGTAAATTCCTGAACGCGCGCAACGCAAAGGCACGTACAGCGGCGCACATAACAAGGACCCGCCCACTATGTACGACGTCACATCATTCTAGCCAATCACCGTCCATTTTCACCGAGCAGTTGCGTGTCATGGCGTCCTCCTTGAAGGGGGTTGGGTTCACTGCTTCATAATAGTGCGATATTTTACATTCCCACGATCAGCTGAGCGGCTTCAATTATTTATCGATTTTATTGCACTAGCTATGGGGACTGTGCACGCACGGGTAAATGTTTTCCTAAAGACTCGGGGTGAAATATGCTTGTTTTGTCTGTGACCTCTTGTGTTCAGTTTTATTGCTTGCTTTGCGTGTTATTGTATTGTTACAGAAAGCTATCCAATGCGTCTTTGTGCAAGTGCCACTGGATATGGCTGTATATGTGGGCAAAAATAAAACTAGTAATGTTTGTTTTGTAGAGTATGGATTCTTACCCCATGCATGGGCGAGACTTGGGCGTCAACGCCGATGATTTGGAAGTGATGGAGGCGGTGCAAGAAACTAAACAAGAGGTTTTAGAAAATAAAGATGTAAGTTACGTTAAACTAGTACTGAGTTCTATTTAAAATCTTTTATACTGATAAAATTGAGCTGCCATGCTTTTTTTTTTTGGATAGGTACTATGTACCATGGTGCATGAATTTGGTGATCATGAATATACCACTTTTCATATCAGACTATACCAACCTAAGGAAAAGTACAATAGAACAGTGATAGTATCTGATGGTAATACTCCAATAGCATTTTTCAGTAAACAGTAGTACCGAAATTCATGTATTTGCATGAAGTACTTCCAGTAATACTACGGTACATGGCGAAAAACATGGTATTACTGTGGCCCAAAATCTGCAGTCTCACACTATTACATCTCTGACTGTTCTCATTTAGGTTGTTGTACAGCATGTCAACATTGAAGGGCTGGGCAGAACTAAAGAGGATTACTTGGGCTATGAAATCTCTGATGTCTTCACTGCCAGGAACCTGGTTGAAGTAAGTGAGCTGTCAAGGTCAAAGTGTTTGTTAGGACTGGTTAAGTTATTATGAATGGTGATAGACCAAAATCATCCAGTTCGGCTGATGAACAGAAGGTTTTATTCCACCTTGTAAATTTTGCGATGGCCTTGTCTATGGATATTGTACATTTTCTGACATTTTATCAGTTGGACACAGTTTGGCTATAACCTGCCTTTGAATAAAAGTATCTGCTAAATGAATAAATGTAAAACACTTAATAAACACATCTTACGTCTGTTATTAAACTGTATGAAACATTATATTGGCCATAGATATCAGCCATTCAAAAACCCATATTGCTGGATCACTAATTATGAAATGAGGTAACAAGCTTAGTGTTTCCACAGGTGATGAGAAAATCCCACGAGGCCAGACAGAGGTTGCTCCACCTAGGCATATTCAAAGACGTGGAGGTGGTGATTGACATTTCAGAAGGTACTACATCCAAAACATCTTCATACTTGATTCAGTTATAGACTGTTCAGTGGAAAGTGTCCGGTTTTTCTGGACTGAGCTGTTGCATTCCCCTCAGAGCGGTTGTCTAGCCCTGACTTTCAACATTCTAATCTACATCAGTTCATTTACATACTCATAAAGAAGAGCAACAGGTCTAAAGGTCAGCCTTTTTATTGTCAGTATTAGATCTCTAGCATATACTGTATATAGGAGAGACAAGTTTAGAAATTCAACCTGGATTCAAAATAAATTTTCTATTAACTTCATAGAGTATGCGTTATCATTCAGCTATGGTGTTGTTTGTACAATGTGTTTTTGATCTCCTCTTTAGGAGCAGACGCGCTGCCAAATGGACTCGATGTTACATTTGAGGTGACTGAGCTTAAACGACTTACTGGCAGTTATAATACCATGGTTGGAAACAATGAAGGCAGTATGGTAAGAACCGTAATACATACATATATTGCTTTGCATCCTACACTTGCCATGTTCCCTTGCCAATTAACTAAAATCATTTTTAGTTGCAGTACTAAAATTACTAAAACTAAAACTGAAATAAAAATGATAGCTGGAAATATAAGACTAAAAGCTCATTTAAAATGTGGAAAAATAGTAATAGTATATAAATAATACTAAAACAGCTACTCAGTTACTCTCAAATTAGATCTCCATTCAGACTATAAAAAAATAAGATGAATATAATATATTATTTAATAATAATAATAAATAAACACAAATATATGTTAAATATGACAAATTAAAATGAAGAAATGCTGTCTTGACAACTGAAAATAATGTAACAAATAATGTAACAATAATGTAAAATAAGCTGAAATTCTAAAATTACTAAAACTTAAATAAAATAAACCAAAGCCAAAAGAAATATCATTCATCATTAAATAATATGATAATAATTAAATGATAATAATAATAATTTTAGTATTTCAACTTCAACCTATATAATTTCAGTTATTTGACGAGACAGTTTAAAATACATGAATAATAACAATATGATTAGTATTTATAATAACATTTTCAGTCAGTATGGAGTATTGTATTATTATCACCAACTCTCATTCTACATAATGTGTCAATTTGTTACTGCATTTGTGTGTTTGTTCCTCTAAAGGTCTTGGGCATTAAACTTCCAAACATGTTAGGCCGAGGAGAGAAGCTCACCTTTCAGTTTTCCTATGGAACTAAGGAGACATCATACGGCCTGTCCTTCTTTAAACCACAGTCGGGGTTTTATGAACGCAAGTATGATTTCTGCAAACAACATTAAACTTTAAAGGTGAAGTGTGTAATCTTTTTCAATGTTGAAATGCAATTACACCCTTCAGTTTTAACAATAAACATGACAGTGATGTTGAATAGATATTTAACAACTTGACTTCTTTGCTTTGTGTAGCTTCACTCTAAACCTGTACAAAGTCACTGGGCAGTTCCCGTGGAGCTCTCTAAAAGAGACGGACAGGGGAGTTTCTACAGAGCTCAATGTAAGAAATTAACAAAAACTAAAAAGTTGCTGAAAATTTACTCACCCTCAGGCCATCAGAGATGTAGATGATTTTGGAATAACTTAGCGTTACATCACTTGCTCACCAGTGGCTCATCTGCAGTGAATGGGTGCCGTCAGAATGAGAGTCCAAACAGCTGATATAAAAACATCACAATAATCCACACGACTCCAGTCCATCAGTTAACAGCTTGTGAAATGAAAAGCTGTGTGTTTGTAAGAAACGAATCCATCGTTACATTGCTTTAACTTTAAATTGCAAGTCCATAATAACGCTTTCTCCAGTGAAAAAGTCCATATCCACCAACATATTCCAAATTGTTCTGAACTATTTTGTCTTGAAAATTATGCTTTATCTGAGCACATTCCTCTCCTGATTCAGGCAAGATTGCATTTTCACTTGACAAGATGTTAATTGTTGGACAGGAGTTGTGTGGATTACTTGTGATGTTTTTATCAGCTGTTTGGACGCTCATTCTGACGGCACCCATTCACTGCAGAGGATCCATTGGTGAGCAAGTGATGTGATGCTAAATTTCTCAGAATCTTGGATGGCCTGAGGGTAAGTACATTTTCAGGGCATTTTCATTTTTGGGTGAACTGTTTCTTTAATAATTAAAGATGTAATGCGAAATGTGTCTTGCAGTTCCCTCTGTGGATGACGGATCACACTCTGAAATGGGAGGGCGTGTGGCGTGAACTGGGATGTCTGGCCCGCAGCGCCTCCTTTGCTGTGAGAGAGGAGAGCGGCCACACTCTTAAATCCGCCCTTTCTGTAAGCTGCTCCCCGCTGCCTTAATCCCAAGTGTTTTGGCTCCCCGGTTTTAGACTAATGACTGATTTCACGGATTTCTTGTCTCACACTAGCACACCATGGTAATAGACACCAGGAACTCTGCCATCTTGCCTCGAAGAGGTGCCTTACTGCGGATCAGCCAGGTGTGTGGACTTGAACGTTAGCCCAGAACATATCAGTAGCTGTTTTGTGTTTCTTCGCTCACCATTACTTTTGCCTCACATTGTCCATCATTGATTAAAACTGTCTGGAGAAGGTTTAGCATCACTGTTAAACAATACTTGTGTTTGCTCTGTTGGTTTAGGAGCTGGCAGGATACACCGGTGGAGATGCCAGCTTTCTCAAAGAAGACGTTGAGCTGCAGCTTAACAAACCGTTTATCTGGGGATCGGTGAGTAGTCCTGACTGATGTATGATGTTATAGATTTTTCTGGTTTTGACATTGTCTGTCATGCTTTAACTGCCTTTGAAGGACAGCAGTTGCTATAAAAGTCTGTTTTAAAGGACATTTAGTAAGTAAGTGTATTGATTTTATCTTCTAGGTGTTATCTGCATCTTTATGGGGAGGGATGATCTATCCTCTTGGGGGTCAGCCTACCTCCATTGCTGACAGGTGTGCATTTGTTGTTTGCTTTTCGACAGATGCTCTATTGTTTTTTGAAAGGTTTTATGATTATACACACTTATAATTATGTCTCATGATGTGTTCTAGTCATTTTGACCCAGAAAATGCTAGTTAGTGTTATCACCAAGTAAGACTAAAACTTACTTTGCTCACACAGGGTGTAGCAACTTCTCAAAAATGTTTAAATAATTTTGTATGCTTTTCCCATACTCTTACACTTGTGGTGTTGCTGTTCAAAAATGAAAAAAAAAAAAGCTCTCATTATGCTATCACCAAATCTTGGATTCAGTCTTTTATCAACTTGTTTTCTTTCACTTAACACAGGTTTTGTATTTCTTTTTGGATTGATTGTAAGCCACATTGATCTGAACTCATGCACCTCAGTTTTTGAGTGAACATTGGCAATATTATCCACAAATAATGTTTTTTAACAAAAAAAAAAGACCAGTCAGTTAAAAAAAAGAAAAAAATAGAAATATAAAACCTGTGCTAATTGAAAGAAAATAAGTCGATGAAAAGGTTAATTCCAAGATTTGGTGATAATGTCTAATACGAGATTTATAAGCCATTTTTAAAAAGGCACGTCATATTTGACTGGGAATACTAAAATAGGTAAAGGATTATTCGGTTTAATAAAAGCCATCTTGTATCAGCACAGTTCTATAGAAACATTTTCTAATGATAAAATCACTCTGTGCTCAATTAAAAAGCCATTCACTGAAGTCATGTAAGGAATTTTGCTAATTTAAACGTGAATTAGATGCTCTCATCCCTTCAGTCTTCGCCGCCTTAGAAACACCTTAACCAGCCTGAACGTGTTTGTAGCATTTTACAAATTGCATTGTGGATGTGTTTTTATGTCAGGTTCTACCTGGGCGGCCCAACCAGTGTGAGAGGTTTTGGCATGTACAGCATAGGCCCTCAGAGTGAAGGTAAAAGTGTATTTTTTGTGCCTTTTATAATTTTGTACAAATATTATTTTTTTAATGATTATTTCTGATTTGAAATCTTACCTGATCAGGTGATTATCTGGGTGGGGAAGCATATTGGGCTGGTGGGCTTCACCTGTATACACCCCTCCCCTTCCGTTCAAACAAACGCGGCCTGGCTGACCTCTTCAGAACCCACTTCTTCCTTAATGCTGGAAACCTTTGCAACCTCAACTATGGTCAGTAGTCATTTATCAAAACTTGTAATTTGTTAGTCTAGAAAAAAAAAAAAAGATTAGTTTAGGAAATGCAGTTTATTGTTATTTAAAAATAAAATTCAATTACTTGAAATAAAATAAATATTAAACGAAATTAAAGTATGCAACTTTATAATAATTCATTTCAATTATTAAAACTAAAAATACTTTACTAAAAATGAAAAAAAAAAAACCTAATAAAAGATACAACAAAATTACAGAAATTTTACCTACAATTAAAATGGAAAATATAAAAACAAAAACTAAAATAATATCTCTGATACTAAAAATAACACTAGTCTCTAGTTCTTGACTGAATTCATGCAATGAAGCCTTTTGTCCACATGGTGATGCTGTTGTTGCTTTGAAACTTTAGTGTGACATTTTCAATTTAGAGACTACTGTGGACTGAGTATTATGAAAACTATTTGTGGTATAAATCAAAGGCATTTTGCATGTGTAAATCAACCTGTTCTTTCATTTACAGTAGTATTAGCTTGACATTATGCATCGTGTTTGTGCAGGAGAGGGACCACACGCACATCTGCAGAAACTAGCAGAGTGTATCCGATGGTCTTATGGCGCAGGAATAATTCTACGACTGGGAAACATTGCTAGGCTTGAACTCAATTACTGCTTCCCCATGGGTGTTCAAAGCGGAGACAGGTACATATACACATCTACTGAACCGCATTCATACTGAATCACTGGAAAAATAAAGGCATTTTTGAATTGTTAATAAAGATTAGCACTTTTTTTTTTCTTTTTTTTGTAGCCAAACCACTCATTTACTACCTTTACTCTGATATTTTGAATTAAACAATGATGGCTTTGACAAAAAAGTGTGTTTGTTCTGCTTTCGATTGACTTGTGGGTTTCTGTCAAATTGAATAGAGTTTTTAAAATCCCTCAACCTTTAATAACTACTTCTTTGCAAAGCAATGTAAACAACGATTTGAATCTTAAATGATTTATTTGTTCCTTGACAGGATATGTGACGGTGTGCAGTTTGGAGCAGGCATCCGTTTCCTGTGATCTCGTAAAACTGCCGTCCTACTGTTAAAAGAGGGATTTGTGGGATAGCGATTTTTGGATTTTGAACTGAGGGATCCCTCCTGCATGCACACTCTTGAGGATGCACTTTGTTTTTGTACCTGTGTGACAAAAAAAATGCTTAGTTTTCCTGCATACCTCTCACTGTTTGAATAAGAGTCCAGGGTTTAGTGAACGACAATGAAACCTTATCCAGTCTGCAAGGAGACTGCAGGTGCTAAAATAGTTAGGCTTTTACAGTTTTTTTCCAATGAGGAGAGCTTTAGAGGTTATTCATGATCAAGCTGATAAACCAGAGATTTCATTCAAATCCACACCTCCGTCCACTCAAATATGTGATATAATATAAGCAGTCCCTGCTATTGCGATGAATCCCTTGGATGAATTATGAGAATGAAGAATGGCTTATTAAATGATGCATTTATCATATAGCCATTTGACTTGAACAAAGCACCTTTTTTCCTTTTAAATCTGATTATTTAATGTTTCAGTCAGTTGTCTCCTCTAATGCCAAACTAGGTAAATGAATTGATTCAATCTGACCTCACTGAATTAGTAGTGAATCGAGTTCCTTCCAGCCATACATCCCCTTTGTGAGATCCACCAGCAGTGCTTTATTATTAGGACACTTTTTATTATTGTCTGAACTTAAAATATATGTTTATTGTGCACAAAAATAAACCTTTTGGTTCCCTGATGTATTTATTCTTATTTTGTGATCATTTAAAATAAAAAGCCTTAAAAGGCTGAAATTTAATTGTCAAACACATACTTTTACATGGCTATGGTGTACATGAACCACTAATCGAAGGAAGATTACAGGATCATACAGAATGAAGGATAAAACATGAGATTGAAAAACAAAAATGTCAGTAGTTCATATTGAACTGCTTTTTCATCTTGTTAAAAAAAAACTAGTTTTAGTCTCTTGAGTGGCAAAACACACATCAGAGCTGTTTTCTGTCTGTCAAAGGTAACTAGCAGATCATGAACAGCTTGATATCTGTCGTGGAAAAGTAAACAGAAATGTGTCCAAACTATATGCAGGATCCCTCCTGAGCCAAATAACTGACCTTGAACCAAACACACACCCTCTGTGTTAACAGATCACTCACTATAATACACTCTGTCTGATATGTTCTTGGAAGAAAATTTCAAATATCATTTTATTTTGCCCTTCCACAAATTAAGGCCTTAAAAAGTCTTAAGTCAGAGCAGAATATCTTGAATTCATGGCATTATGTTGCCTACATTGCAAAAAAAAAAAAAAAGTATTTTGTATATATTTTTGCTAATTAAATATCTACACATCTACAAAATACATAAATCAAGATGCATTTAAGATGGAAAATGAAGACATGAAATCTTGTTTTCTGGGAAACTGAACAAAATTAGGTGGGTTTATGCATAAAACAAGAACAAATATGTCAAAGGGGTATGAAAACGTTCCTCTTTGAATTAAGTTGATATTTGACTCAATTCATTTGAATAATTTTCACAGAAAACTACGTTTTATCTTACATGTAATTTTGCTTCTGATGTAAATGTATCTTGATTTAAGACTAAGATGAATTAAAAAGTAATGGAGATTGATTGGAAGCTTTACTCTAAAAGTTTGTAGTGTTGCTGCTAATACAATTCATTGTGTGCTCCTTAGGCATGTACATTTAGAGAACATATGTGACCTTGGACCACAAAACCAGTCTTAAGTAGCACGGATATATTTGTAGCAATAGTCAACAATACATTGTATGGGTCAAAATGATCAATTTTTCGTTTATGCCAAAACTCATTAAGTAAAGATCATTTTCTATGAAGATATTTTGTAAATTTCCTACCGTAAATATATCAAAACTTAATTTCTGATTAGTAATAGGCATATGCATTGCTAAGGAGTTCATTTGGACAACTTTAAAGGCAATTAAATCTTAATATTTAATTTTATTTATTTATTTAGCTATTTATTTTTTTGCACCCTCAGATTCCAGATTGTCAAATAGTTGTATCTAAGCCAAATATCATCCTATCCTAACAAACCATACATCAACGGAAAGTTTATTTATTCAGCTTTCAGATGATGTACACCACAATTTCGAAAAATTGACACTTATGACTGGTTTTGTGGTCCTTGGTCACATATTGACTTCGATTTATTGCTTTACTTGGTTTTAAAAAGTCTTATATTTACCGTCATGATCCCCTCAGATATCCATTATGTTATTATAATATTAAGCATGATTAATAACTGGGGTTATGCTCCTACGGTTCCGCGCATCTGTCTAATGAATAATGAATGGCCGCCGTTACGTATGTCCCGGGAGCGCGCACGCACTGAACTCGCGTCGGTTCAGTCTGGTTCCGCTGCCACACTGACCACATACAGTCAGTCAGCGAACCGCAGGTGTGAGATTACAGTACCGCATGTTCCCAGCCCACCACCCCGGACTTCAAACGTAACCTTTCTTTAAGTGTTTATAATATTTTCACCATGTTGTGGGCGGCGAATACTATCATAAGGAAATTCTCCTCGAGCTCTGTGAGTAATCGCATCTTCTGCATTGTTGATTTTGCCATAGATATGAATGAATGAATGAATGCATACGGGAAAAATGTGCTGTATTGATGGCAGACACATGCATAGACCTTAAAATAAGTTTTAAATGTTGGTGGACTCTTAAATAACATTATAATACAGGGTTTACCCATGCATAGTTATTGTAAGCGTGCTGTCAGCTGATATAACCCAGTATCTTGTAGGTGTTACACTTGTGTATTAATTCACTACATATGGACACTATATGCATGTTAATTAGATATAGGGTTCCATATAGTTACACCGGTTTGGGATTTAATGTTTGCCACGTTGCTTCGTCGGATTACTTCCACTGGCCAGATCCGTGGAGAGTTGCATCAGCAGGGGGGCGAGAATATGAAGGCAGATCATATTACTAATGTCACTATTACTAGAACACAAACTATAACTTAAGATCGCATGTGCACTGATAGATAAACATTTTGCATGCATAATCTTGCTATGACAAGCCATAATAAACTTCACTACATGTTTACAGGGTAAGCAATACTTGAGCTGGTTATGTCTCCAAGCAACTCTCTAATTTTAGCCCCATTGTGTTGCACACTTTCAAAGGACTTTACTGGCATGATTGTTTTGCATACAACATTGTCAAAGCATCACATGTACACACAAAACAAAGATTAAAACTTAAAAGATGTTTAAAGGAAAAAAAGAAAAAACAAACAATAATAACAATACAAAATAGTACAGAATATAGTGAAATGAAATAGACAATATTGTGCTCATTTTAGTTCTGTAAATTTACTTAAAAAAAAATACAAAAAATGCAATTCATGCAGACAATAACGATTTCGGAATTAAAGTCTTTAGATAGATTGTTTAAAAACAACATTAAAATACTGAAATTCTTGGTATAAATAATTTGGCATAATATTTTATTTATGCAAACGATAATAAACTAATAATAACAGCAACAATAATAGTAAAATTTATTATTTATATTTTAAAATAATTTGTCCTAATTTTTATTATGATCTTAATTAAAAGTCATTTGAAAGATTGTTTAAAAAAATTCTAAATAAAGGGCTGAAATTCTTGGTATAAGTAGTTTGGCATTAATTAATTTATTTAAACAATAAAAAATAATAATAATAATAAACTAAGAATGCAAACAATAATAAAATATACTATTTATATTTTAAAAATATTTTTCCTTTTTTACCATTATTTGAATTAAAAGTATTTTGAAAGATTTTAAAAAAAAAAAAAACAAAGAAAAGAAAAATGACTGAATTTCTTGGTATTTATTGAATATTTACTTAATGTCTTATTTATTCAAACATGAATAAATAACTAAACAATAATAATATAAAACCATATGTCCTCCTTTTAATCATCTTTGACTTTGATTTTGTCATTGTCCCATAATACACTGAACACTCAATCAGCTTGTAAATATGAAGATCATAGCAGTGGTTGGTTTCAGAGAACAAAGGGTCATATTATGTAATTGGACTAATAAATTAATAAAATTTCTGGCAAAATACCGGAAGTGGCGCATTTCACGAACAAGAATCCATAAAACACATTATTAGACTGTTTTCCAAGGCTGCATGATATATTAAGCCCATTTAAAATTAAGAATTCATAATTAAGCATAATTGTGAATTCACAAACGCTACGATTTAATTAAATAAGTATATACAATGCAGTTCTAATACAGTATATGCGCTTTAATTATTTACATGCGTGTAGGTTACAAATCGTCTCTGTTCACAGTAGTTCCACAGAAACTGTTATGATTTACATGTGTGGAGCGTCTCAAACTCATCTCTGCATGTTGTTGTGAGTTTGGGTTTATTAACGTTCATCTGGGAACACAACATGCGCCATTTCATCAGATTTGTAAGGTAAATTATTTATAAATCTACGTAAACACAAACATCGCGGTTTCAAAACAAAAGCTCAAACCCTCACTCTGAGTTTACACGTGTTACAATATGTCCACATATTCATTTAATTACAGTGGCTATAGCATTTCTGTCCTAAAGAAATGGGCAAATATTAAAAAATTAAGTGGACATTTGAATTAAATGGTGCTTGGTCAATATTAAACAAGGATTAGATCGCACCGTAATGTGTAAAAACAATCGTCAGGCAGCCTTTGTTGTAATGCGTAATCTACATTAGCTCTGTTTATAATACATTATGTATTACACTCTATGTTGCACTTTACTTTTGCTTTAAAAAAAGGATTTCTTAGAAATTTGGATTTCATTTGGTTTAATAAAATATTCTTAAGTAAAATTGTTGATTTGGGGGGGGGGGGGGGGATTAATCATTTAGATTAATCGATTAATCTAAATAAAAATAGTTGTTAGTGGCAGCCCTGATGTCTGGTGAGCTTGTTTACAATGTTTTAACATTATAATATTATTTCTCACAGGCTTACTACCAAAATAAGCTGAAGCTGGCCCTGATTGGCCAGAGCTTATTTGGACAGGAAGTGTATACAAACCTCCGCAAGCAGGGCCATAAAGTGGTGGGCGTGTTCACAGTTCCTGATAAGGACGGCAAGGCGGACCCCCTGGGTGAGTGTCAGATGGGTGGGGTTGGGATAGAGTGGAGCACTGACCGTTTTTTGTTACTGTAGTGGTGTCATGGGGGCTGAGAAGTGTCACAAAAGTGGAAGTGAGAGATGGAGAACAGGAAAATGAGAAAGTCCCTCCCTCTTTTGAACATCTTTAATCAAATTGATCAGGTTTGTGGATAACATTAAGGCCGTCATTGTTGTAATGAACACTTAGCGGAAGTGAGGTCGTCCTACTTCAGTCACAATGCTGCATGCCTGAGCAGCACATTGGCTCACAGCTCAACTGTGTGTGAGTGTTTATGTTTGCGTGAGGTGCAGGAGCAGTTCAGTGTTGGGCAGAGAAGGAGAAGTACATCCCGCATAATGACCACATTGTTTTGGTGAAAGTGGTGTGAAGCCATGTGAGGGGAAAAGTCCCCCAGTGATCAGAGCATTTGTGATGTATGTGAGAACAAAGAGGAGACACGATCATTCTTACGAGAGTTTGTATGAATTACAGATGATAAAGGTCTTCACTCATTACATCACTATACCGTTGCCCAATGTTAAGTGTACCAATTTTTTTTTTTAAATTTAAAAATATTTCATATTTAAAATATATTTCATTATCTAATAATATTTAATAATGAAAATAAAAATGACTATGCATTACTAATTTAATTATAAATTGCATGCATATTGATAAGTATTACAATACAATTATTAATGCATAATTATTTGTAATTATAATTATAAAAATATAATTATAATATTTTATTATAGGTGTATGTGTGTGTGTGTAAATATATATAAATATATATAAACACACATTTATTTATTTATTTTTATTATTTTTTATCTTTAAAAATATTTTAAAGAATGTTCGTAACCAAACAATTAATGGTAGCCATTTACTTCCATAGTAAAAGTTGATGGCCACCGTCAACTGTTTGGTTATCAAAATTCTTCAAAATATCTTTTGTGTTCATCAGAAGAAAGAAACTCATACAGGTTTGAAACTTGTGGAGAGTGAGTAAATGATGACAGAATTTTAATTTTTGGGTGAACTAGACTTTAAATGGATGAAACATTTTTGTGTTCTATTTGTTGTGTTCTATTTATTATACAATTAACAAAAAGCAAAAAAAAAAGAAAAGAAAAAAAGGCCTCTAGCACTCTTAATTGTTACTTGTTGATTCATCTCCAACAAATCATGATTACATAATGTGATTACCATTTTAATGACTGTATTGAGGTGGTGAACAGTGCCCTTGAAGTTGATACAGTGGTAATACTCAACCCGCACTAACAGTTTATTACTGATACATTTATAGATTCAGATATAAAAGACAAGGTCAGTTACTTAAGTATGTATATTGATTTGATAAGTTCAGTAAAGTCTGAATATGCCAGGTGCAACCTTATATAACTTCTCAGAATCAATCTATCTCTGACCTTCAGCGGTGGTGGCGGAGAAGGACGGGACGCCGGTGTTTAAGTTCCCACGGTGGCGGGTGAAGGGTAAGCCCATCCCAGAGGTGGTGGAGGCATATAAAGCGGTGGGCGCCGAGCTGAACGTCATGCCTTTCTGCTCCCAGTTCATCCCCATGAATGTAATCGACTTCCCAAAACACGGCTCCATCATTTATCACCCCTCCATCCTGCCTAGACACAGAGGAGCCTCTGCCATTAACTGGTGAGATTTGACCAAAGTGTAATTCTTTATAACTACACTAAAAATGAAAATTTGGTCAAATTTTACTCACCCTCAGGTAATCCAAGGTGTACGAGAGTTTGTTTCTTCATTGGAAGAGATTTGGAGAAATTTAGCATTACATCACTTGCTCACAAATGGATCCTCTGCAGTGAATGGGTGCCGTCAGAATGAGAGTCCAAACAGCTGATAAAAACATCACAATAATACACAAGTAATCCATGCGGCACAGTCCATCAGTTAACATGTTGCTGTTGCTTCCAGCTAAAGTATGGGTCGTCTGTTTATAATATTGCTTTCTCCAGTGAAAAACTCATCTTGTCTGAATCAGGAGAGAAATATGCACAGATTAAGCAACGTTTACAAGCTAAACAGTCCAAAAAAAGTAGTTGGTAGATTTTGATGTGAAGCTTTTTATGGATTAAGGATGCATGGATTTGTTTCTTACAAACATGCAGCTTTTCACTTCACAAGACTTTATTGCTGGACTGGAGTCGTGTGGATTACTTTTGGATTATTGTGATGTTTTTATCAGCTGTTTGGACTCTTATTCTGACGGCACCCATTCACTGAAGAGGATCCATTGCTGAGCAAGTGATGCTCTGATGAAGTAACAAACTCATCTACATCTTGGATGGCCGGAGGGTGAGTAGATTTTTAGAAAATTGTCATTTTTGGATGGACTATTCCTTTAAATGAAATGGATTTAAATATATGTGTGTGCAGGACACTAATCGAGGGTGATAAGAAAGCAGGATTTAGTATATTCTGGGCTGACGATGGTTTGGACACCGGCCCCATCCTGCTCCAAAAGGAATGTCCAGTAGAGCCCAACGACACAGTGGACACACTTTATAACCGCTTTCTGTTTCCAGAGGGCATCAAGGCCATGGTAACTATGAAGAAAATATTCAAAATGACTATTTTATGCAAAACTAAATGTTAGATTTTGACTCCTATGAGGTTCATGAATCGGAGTTGACTTCCAAATTGTGTTCAAACAGGTAGAAGCTGTACAGCTCATTGCAGACAGCAAAGCTCCAAAGATCCCTCAGTCTGAAGAAGGAGCCAGCTATGAGGGAATCCAAAAGAAATCCAATGCTAAGGTGAGACACGAAGACGATTATTTGAATCAGTCCAAATTAAGCTTAGGATTTTCAAAGGTAAGCAAAGAAGGTCTCGGAAGTGATCATCATTTTATCTGTCTTTGCCTCTCTTTCTCCAGGTGAATATGGCTCAGCCAGCAGAGGCCATCCATAACTGGATCCGCGGTCATGATAAAGTTCCGGGTGCCTGGGTTGTCATCGATGGAAAGGTGCATTTTCTAAACATATAGTTAGTTAGTTTGAATCTTGATCAAAATGGGACCATAACAAAAAGATATTTCATATTTGGTATCAAAAACTCATTTTAGACAAACTCAAGACTGACTAATTCTGATGGTCGGTCCTGCTGTAAGATGTTAAGTGGGTGATGGTTTTACTTTATATTAATGTGTGTGTGTGTGTGTGTGTGTGTGTGTGTTTGGTTTTGTAGCCAGTAACGCTGTACAGCTCATCAATGCTGAGCGGGTCAGTGCCTGCAGGTCAGCCAATCGAGGTGGAAGGGGCGTCTCAGCCTGGACTCATTGCCAAATCTGGGCTTATTCTGTTTGGGTCTGATGGAAAAGCGGTTAGCTTCTGCTCTTTTATTTACTTAGCTTGTAGGCTTTTAATGCATTAATTCTGTGCTACAAATTCATATTAAAGAGAATTAACTGCTTTATTACAATATCACTGTGCAGCTCCAGGTGAAGAACCTGCAGTTTGAGGATGGAAAGATGATTCCTGCATCCAAATACTTCTCGTCAGATGAGGCTGCCAGTTTGGATCTCACAGACGACGAGAAGAAAATGGCAGAGGAAATCAGGGTATGTGTATGTTTATGTGTCTCAGAAATGTATTGCAGTATATATTCGAGCAATTATATCATTTATATGTTGTTTTATACTTGTCTAGGCGATCTGGAAAGGTATTCTGAGTAATGTAGCAGTTATTGATGACACAACCGATTTCTTTAAGTCTGGAGCTGCTTCTATGGATGTAGTCAGGTGGGTCTGACCATAATTTACTTATTTATTTTATTTATCTTATGTATTTCTATAATTTTTACATTTTAAATGAGCTTTTGTTTTTTTATTTTAGTTTAAGTTTTAGTAAATGTTTTTCTATATATTTCTATGTATTTTATTTTTTGTATTCATTTATTTGATTTATTTTTAATCTTTATTTCTATTTATCTTTTAGTATTTTTTTGTATTTACGCTTAATTTTTTATTAGTTTCTATGCAAGATTTCTAATTATTTTGTTAAATTTTTTAATCTTATATGACATTTAATAATTTTGTTAAATATTTCATTTTAGTTAATAATAACACTGAAACTAAGAGGCAAAAAAATATTGATATTGATGTTACAACCGTGATAACATTAACATGATTTACCATGCATCAATATTGATTCAGTATTTATCACGCAGAAGTATTTTGAGTTCATTTCACATGCAAACAGGTTAGCCAATCACAAGTCTTATTAAAGTCATATTAAAGTCTTAAATGTAGCAAAAACAGGTTGTTTAATTGTATAAGACGGTGGAATATGATCATGAAAACTAAATTATGACTATTTTTGACCTTTATGAACATTATTAGTGGATACTGCGTTATTGTGATTGTTTGGTTTAGATTGGTGGAGGAGGTGAAGCAGAAATGCGGAGGAGTTCAGCTTCAGAATGAGGACGTCTACATGGCCACCACCTTCCAGAGCTTCATCCAGATGTTCGTCCGCCGCCTGCGTGGAGAAGACCAGGAGGAGGAGCTGGTCATCGACTACATAACAAAAGAAGTCAATAACATGACAGTGAAGATGCCATATCAGTGTTTCATCAACGGCAACTTCGAAGATGCCGAAGATGGAAAGACATACAACACTGTGAACCCAACAGATGGCTCGGTATGTTCAGTCATCTCAAACACACACACATAAAGTCACCTCAGGCATGACTAATGGGTATGTTGGGTTTCAGGTGATCTGTAAGGTGTCATATGCATCCGTGGCGGATGTGGACAGAGCGGTTAGTGCAGCCAAAGAGGCCTTTGACAACGGACCTTGGGGTAAGATGAACCCTCGTGACCGTGGAAGGCTGCTCTACCGGTAAGATGTGTTAGAGAGGTTTGTTGACTTTTTTGAGCCACTGGGCCAATATTTGACATAGATATTTGCAAACAAATAGTAATAAAGTGCGATCATTTGACCTAGAATTGATTTCTCAGAGAACTTCCTGTTGGGCATACTTTATTTGCAACAAAAAGGGAACTTTTTGACTTCTTTTGTGTGTAGTTTGGCTGACCTGATGGAGGAACACCAGGAGGAGTTGGCAACTATTGAGACGATTGATTCTGGTGCTGTTTATACTCTGGCCTTGAAAACACATGTTGGCATGTCCATTCAGACGTTCAGATACTTTGCTGGCTGGTGCGACAAGATCCAGGTGTGTGTGTGTGTGTGTGTGTGTTCACTCAGGCCTTCATTTTATAATTTCGTTAACGCATCATGTTCTGTTCCTCGCAGGGATCAACGATACCCATCAATCAAGCCAGACCCAATCGCAACCTCACCTTTACAAAGAAAGAGCCTCTGGGGTGAGTGATTGTAAATGAGTGTGTGAGTGTATGCAAACTTGATTAGCATGAATGTGTAAGATGCTGTTTGTTTGTGTCTCAGCGTGTGCGCCATAGTGATTCCTTGGAATTACCCACTTATGATGTTGGCATGGAAGAGTGCAGCCTGTCTGGCGGCGGGAAACACACTTGTCCTGAAACCTGCTCAGGTACACACACACAAACACAAAAAATATTATTAGTTTTATATGTGTATATATATATATATATATATATATATATATAATATTATTATAAATTATTATTTATTATAAAAATATACACTATACAATAAAAGCAAAATATTATGTGAGATATTCATTATTATTTTTTTTAAAAACTGAAAACAAACTTGACTATATTCTCAATTCTTTTGATATTCTTTCTACATTCTCCCCCTACTATATTTTAACCAAGTGAAAATACTATTACATAAATAATAACAATTGAATTATAAAAATTGTAAAAAGAAAAAAAAAAATATATATATATATATATATATATATATATATATATATACACACAATATATACAAAATGACTTACTTTTTTAACTTACTTTTTGAGAAAAACAAAAACTTAGCTAGACTATATTCTTAGTTCTTTTGATATTCTCTCTCTATAGTCTCCCACTAACTGCACTGATATTTGCTATTAGTTTATATTTATTTATATCTATATATATAAAAATACTATTAAATTAATAAGAATTAAATTATAAAAATGAAACAATAGACAAAAAAATATACAAAATATGATTTAATCTCTAAAAAGCAAACAATTGTACACAAACTAGACTACATTAATTCTTTTGATATTTTCTCTATATTTTCCCATTAACCACAGTGAAAATTGCTGATTTTATGTTTATATTTATATATATATTTATAGTAATCTATATTTTATCTGATAAAATATAAATTAATACATATACTATATTTTAATTAAAGTACAGATACTATTAATTAAATAACTGAATTATATCAAATAAAAATATACAATACAGAAATAATAAACAAATATGATTTATTGATTGTCCAAAAAACACAAACTATTGGAACTAGACTTAAATTCTCTTGATTTTTCCAGGTAACCCCATTAACCGCGCTGAAGTTCGCTGAGTTGACAGTCAAAGCTGGCATTCCCAAAGGAGTCATCAACATTGTACCAGGATCAGGTATCAGGAGTTGTATAAACAAATAGATCTCATTCGCAGTAATGCACTTACAATGAAAACCTATGGGTTTCATTCTAGAAGGTTCAAAAGCAGAAATGTCCAGCTTGTCTGTTTGTTAAAGCACATGTATATTCCATACAAAAAAAGTGTTATTTAAGCTGTGAAGTTTTAAAGGATCGAGTTGTCACTGAGATACGATCTGTGTTATTTATCGCTTAACTTCCTTACTCCCTGTGACGACTGACGTTTCGGTCATCTCTTTCTCTCAGGTGGTCTGGTCGGGCAGAGGATGTCCGATCACCCTGATATCCGTAAGCTGGGTTTCACCGGCTCTACTCCCATAGGCAAACAAATCATGAAAAGGTGAGTCCCATTCATGTAATTGAACTAAAGTCAACACTATAGTTAATTACTCTGTTGCTATTACTCAAATATGTCATGTACAATGACAGTCAATCATTCAAACTCTTATAAAGAGCCCCCAGCTGATGATTTCTGTTGTTTATGTTGCAGTTGTGCAGTCAGTAACTTGAAGAAGGTTTCTCTGGAGCTGGGCGGTAAATCTCCCCTCATCATCTTCAGCGACTGCGACATGGACAAAGCAGTGAGAATGGTGAGAGAAGACAACTAGTGTCAAAAGTTACAGATGCACGATCATCGTCGTGTTGAGCTTACAGGGTGTTTGTGTGGACGTTGCAGGGCATGAGCTCTGTTTACTTCAACAAGGGAGAAAACTGTATTGCTGCTGGCCGGCTGTTTGTTGAGGAGTCCATTCATGACGAGTACATCAGGAGAGTGGTACGTGTTTCCTTCGAACATACTGATTGTATATTAAAGCCTGTGAGCTGCTTCTAGATGATGACATGCTGGTGGGTTTTTGTGTGCTCAGGTTGAGGAAATCAAGAAGATGAAGATTGGAGATCCTTTGGATCGCTCCACGGATCACGGACCTCAGAACCACAAGGCTCATCTGGACAAGCTGGTGGAGTACTGTGAGCTCGGCGTGAAGGAGGGAGCAACGCTTGTGTATGGTGGGAGACAGGTGGCCAGACCAGGTGAGACCTCCAATCTAACCAGACACCCACAATTTAAAAGGGTTTGTGAACATAAATTGGTTTTGTGAATGTTTTTGAATGTAAATAAGGCAATTTTGGTCATGTATAATCATATATGTATTATTCCCAGTGTTATTTTAGTATTATTTGTATCAGGGGTGTCAAACTCTGCTCCAACACCCAAACCATGTAGTCTTCAATTGAGCCTACAGGACTCGATTAGCTGGATCAGGTGTGTTTAATTAGGGTTGGAGCTAAACTCTGCAGGGCTGTGGCCCTCCAGGAATTGAGTTTGACACCCCTGATTTATATGCTATAAAGTATTTCTTAATATTTTGAATTGGCTTTTCTTTTTTGATTTTAAGTTGTACTAATTTTATGTATTTTGGCATTTTTGTTAGTTTTTTTAATATATATTTCTATTTAGCTTTATTTTATTTCAGTTTTAGTTTGATCGATATTAGTACTGTAACTTATTTCAGTCAGCTTTTAAGGCACATTCAAGTGTTGCAATTTAATTACAGTTTAACTTTTAGTAATTTTGTTATGTGATTTTGTCATATTTATAAGTTGTTTTATATTTGTATATTAACTATATTTTTTATTTTAGGTTTAGTTTTTAGTAACTTTTTTTCAGTTGGCTGCCAAGGCACAATTTCTTTTTTATTATTATAAGTTTTTTCATTTCAATTTCATTTCAGTAGTTTTAGTTATTTTATGAGCTTTTGTAATTTTTATTATTATTTTTTCTTCCAGTTTTAGTATTTTAAGTACTTAAACCTATTTATTTCAGGCAGCATTTCTAATTTTCTTTTGTTTTCTAAGTTTCAGTGTTTTAACTAATAATTATATTTTATTTCTTCATTTCAGTTACCAAAAATTATTTTCAGTAGTTTTGGTTAATAATTTAGTTATTCCATTTCTAATATCTGCCCATTTATGCTTACAGGCTTTTTTATGGAGCCCACAGTCTTCACAGATGTAGAGGACCACATGTTCATCGCCAAAGAGGAATCATTTGGCCCTGTTATGGTGGTATCCAAATTCAAAGATGGGTAAACTGGCTTTTGGGACCTTAGTAGGACTTTTTGTGGCAGTCAGACCTGCAAGATGATCTAAATCCAAGGCAGGAGCTCATTAGAACAGCATCTAATATGATTTTCTGATGCTCATCAGTGATGTAGATGGAGTTCTGAGCAGAGCCAATGACACAGAGTTCGGCCTGGCCTCTGGAGTCTTCACCCGTGACATCAACAAAGCCATGTATGTGAGCGAGAGACTGGAGGCGGGAACCGTGTTCGTCAACACCTACAACAAAACCGACGTGGCGGCTCCCTTTGGAGGCTTCAAACAGTCTGGGTTTGGGAAGGACCTGGGTAAGAGTGAACAAAACACACTGTGTCATGACTCTGTATTACTTTAAAACCAGATTTATGAATATGCATGTGTATACAGGTGAAGAAGCCCTGCACGAGTACCTGCGGACTAAAGCTGTGACGGTGGAGTATTGAATGAAACCTGTGGTGGAAAAGACTGCATGGCCTGTGACTGCAGCTGGTGGCAAGTGGCTGGACTGTCTTGAAGCAGATTTGATAGGAAAAGCATTTCCTGCCATGACTACACTGATGTGCCTACGTTTTTTATCGCCCTTTTTTCTGGAAATGTTTGGAGTGGGACAAATGCTGACTCGCCAGTTTACACTGGCTAACAATGTTTTAAAATGGAAAAAAAATGGCAAAAGACCTCCAAGTGGACCTAAGGACACAGAATCAGCCACAAATCAGATCAAGCATTGTTTTTAACTAGTAAACACTGAGGTATCATACAGAGGTAAAGTGAAGTATCAGACTGAGTCAGATTCAGGAAGTAACCACAACACTATAGTGATCTTGAGCGTTTCCTAATCATGTTTTCAGAGACTAGTAATTTGTCTGTTCATGCTGAACGTGAAACTGCTGCGTGATGCTGAAACCAAGATAGAAACCAAGTAAGCAAAAAAATGTCCTGTCGCACATCATATCACAGCTGGTTCAAAAGTTTGAGGTCAGTATGATTTTATGTTTTTGAAAGAGGTCTCACCAAGGCTGGATTTATTTGATCAAAAATACAGTAAAAACAGTAATATTGTGAAACATCTATTTCAATATATATTAAAATGTAATTTATTTCCGATGCAAAGCTGAATTTTCAGCATCATTATTGCAGTCTTCAGTGTCACATGATCCTTCAGAAATCATTCTAATATGCTGGTTTGCTGCTCATGAAATATTTCCTATCATCAATTGTTGGAAACTGTTGCTTCATATTTTTGTGGAAACTTTTCAGAAGAACAGCATTTTTGAAATGGGAATCTTTTGTAATATTAGAAATGTCTTAGTAGTACTGTCACATTTCATCATTTTAATGCATCCTTGCATAAAAGTATTATTTCTATCAAAAAAAAAAAAAAACTGACCCCAAATTTTAAATGGTGGTGTTCGTGGCCTCAGCATGTTTCAGTTTTTTTTAAGCTATTCAGCCAGTTGCACATACACACAGTGTTTAGTTTTTACATATATAGTCTTATGTTTAAAAGCCATGTTGCATCACTGCCACTTTATGAAATCTGTATTACCATATTTGTACATCCCAAGGGTTTTAATTATGCATAGCATTTTCACATCACTCATTTTTATTAGCATAACTGTATATATTTTATTAGAGAATATGACAACTTGTCTTATTTTATATATTTAATTTTGCATTCCAGACAGATGATTGGAAAAGGAAATGATATAAACACGCTATTCTTTTTAAAAGGAAGTTATTTATTTTGTTCAAAAATATTGGACATGCTTGATGGGAAAATAGTTAATAGTAACTTACTCTTGAATTCAGTGCAATGTGAAGTATTGACACATTCTTGTTAAAATGACTGAAAACATCTGTTGCCAAATGTTCCCTGAAGATTCATGATGCTTTTGTAATGCATGAACACTTCGAGCAATGACATGCATTTGACAAAAGATGAAATGTTATCAAATGAAGATGTTAATATGAGTATTTTAGGTTCTGTATAAGCTGTCAGTCACATTGGAAGTGTCATATTGCCAAACAGTCATTACACACAACAGTATTTCAACTTTATAGCAACTACAAACAAAATGTCAGGAAGCCATTTTTACAATAAAGAATGTAAATTGAAAAAAAAAAAAACGTTGTTTTTCTTGATTGAAACATTGAACTTTTAATATAATTAATGCCAGAATACAATCCATTTTTCAAGTATACTCAACTGAGATAACACAAAAGATTGACTTTTAGTCTCCCCAAAAATAAAAATTAGCTGAAATTGTACTCACCCTCTCATATGAGTTTGGTTCTTCATCAGAAAAGATTTGGAGAAATTTAGCATCAAATCACTTGCTCACCAATGGATCCTCTGCAGTGAATGGGTGCCGTCAGAATGAGAGTCCAATCAGCTGATAAAAACATCACAATAATCCACATGACTCCAATCCATCAATCAATCTCTTGTGAAGCAAAAAAAGTTGCATGTTTGTAATAAACAAATCCATCATAAAGACGTTGCATTTTTTGGTGAGCAAGTGATGTAATGCTACATTTCTCCAAATTTGTTACGATGATGAAACAAACTCATCTTGGATGGCCTGAGGATGAGAACATTTTCAGCAACTATTCCTTTAATCGCCTTTTGGATAAAAATATCTCCAAAGAACATGAAATTTCAGTCCGCCAGCTCACCAGGAAATAAAATCACTGGTCTGGGCTCATTCCAAACAACAACAAACTTGGAAGGGTTATATATTTCTTTAATAGGCACAGAAATGGCCTGGCGTGAGTCCAGAGTTCTAGTTGGCGGTATGTGTTCTCTTACTCGCCCTCTTTCTCCATCACCTGGATGTTGGCCTTTCTCTTTCTGTCACCTGGAAGTTTAAGTGTCTTTGCAGTGACAGTTTGCACCTCGTCCTCTGAGCTGTCTTCCTCTGATGACGACGATGACGATGACGACGACTCATCCTCTTCACTGCTGTCTGAATCCTCCAGTTCAACTAGAGCCACGTCCTGCAAGGCAGACACATCTGGTTATCATAGAAAAAGTTAAATATTGTTATATTTAGACACGTTAAGATGAACTACAGCAGGTGGTGAGACCAGACGCACCATCTCGATGATTTTCTCTGTGTCCTCCACACTCTCAATGTCAAAGAAACCAGCAGGAGCCTCGTCCATCTGTTGTCTTAGAGACTCATTGGCTTGGGCGATTTGGGGAAGGAAACTTTGCAGTCTGTCCAAGACTAACACACAGAAACAATACACTCTCATTTAATAGATTGCAGCAATTATGCATTAAATATAACCCAACAGATGACATGAACATACTCACCACTACTCCTGGGGAGCCTTTCTGTCTGCACTGAAGCACTTTTAGAGTTCAACAGAAGTTTCTCATGGATTCCTGGAGACATCAAAGTTAACAATTTATTTAAGATTAAGCAAATATATAATGTGTATATAACTTATTTGTTATAATGCAAATAAGAAGTAACAACAAAGCACATAAATGTCTACATTATGATTTGAGAGTAATTCTTCTCAACTGGTCAACTTAATAACTTTATCTAATCGCAAATATGCAAAACGAATCACACCTGAGTGTTATCTCTGTAAACTCTAGTTAATTTCCTCTGTAAACCTGGAATCGAGTCTTTTTTTTTTTCTTTTTTTTCCAAATAATGTCTCACCTTTTCCGTTGCCACAGGCCAATAAGTCTCTAGAAGAGGTTTTCTTGATATTGTTTTGTGTTTGAGCCATGGTTAGTTCCTCACATGTATAAATTCACTTGCATCCACATGTATTTTTTCCACAACATAATAACTTCCGTGTTGTAGGGTCGAGCCACTGTTGGCGCCCTCTAGAGTTTTGGATGTACGTGCAAGAATCGATAAGAAAATAAAAGAATGTAAAAGAAAATAAAAGAACATTTTAGTGTAGAACCTCACGTCACTACTAGTATAAAATATATATATATTTAATAGTAGAAAATGAATAAAATTGCATTTTCAAAGATTTTTTTTTCTAAATAGTTTCATTATTTTTCTTATCTCTTTTTTATCTCTTATTTTTTATTGTTAGGTTGTGTTGTGAGATTAGTGACATTTTTTTCTTAAATAGCTTTTAATTAGCTGACATTACCTGTTTTTTCCGCATTCCTGACATAGTTCTATACTGAAACAGAAATTTAGGTTGTAGTGCTTGTTTGACGACATTCTTGTCTGACAATGTATTTGGACAAAGATGTAATACAATTTTTAAATTAAAGACACTAATGAATAGCCATATATATAAGCTTTTGATGGGTTTTAATTTAAGTTTTAATGTGCTTCAACCATAGACTGTAAAAAACGTGAGCTCACGAGTCTTTTATTTTGAAATGCGTGCTCGCACCCGTGGAAGTGATGACGCGCCGCCGCTGTCATAGAGCTCCAGTCCAGCGATCAGGGAAGAAGCAGAAAGTCGTCTCGACGGAACTAAAATATCACGGTACGTACAGTCGTTTATGATCTTTTTACCCTTCAGAGAGGTTGATTAAATAAAATAAAGCGCTGGTTTCATTTGACAGGCTTCGGAGTTTAAATTATTAATTATTAATGTTTAACGTTACCGTCAGCTAACTGGAGAATATTTAGGATGTTTTGGGGTGATTCCAATGCACAAGTCATCTACATACAGGTTTAGACCTGGAATTGAGTATTTTTTGATAACCATAAACCATAAAAACTTAACAAATCAGGCATATTTTACTAGTTTGTCCAACTGAAAATGCAACCTGTCCGCTCCCTGCCTCCTCATTAGATGTATAATATATTCGTATCTCTCAAATAATATTCAGTCAAATATATGATTAGTTACTTACAGGCATAATGATGTGTTGTTCTGAACACATTATATGATGCATTTAAAACTTTATGTTTTCTAAGTTCTGTGAACTAGGAACTAGCATTGTTTGTTTACAAACATTTTCCATGTAATGTGTGTTGTTTATTGTTTTGGCTGTGTGATAATTTTGAAATACACTATTACATTTTTGTTTTGTTTTTTAAATATTTTTGATTACTATTACATACAGATAAACTAAATATATTTTATTTATTACTTTTATGTCAAATTTCTGATGGTTAATTTTAATAAGAACATTTCATACAATGATCAGACTCCATCAGACAATTAATTTGTGTGTTTTTTCCAATGCACATCTAATAATTATAGAAACTAGTTTCTGTTATGGGATAAAAATAAAGGTAATTGCAACATTTTATCTCACAATTCAGACATTTTTTCATGCAATTCTAAGTTTATATCTCACACTTGTGAGATATAAATTCGGACTTATGAGATATAAACTAAGAATTGTGTTTAAAATTAAGAATTCTGAGGCAATTGTGAATTTTTATCTTGCTATTTATTTATTTATTGCATTTATTTATTAATTTTAATTGATTAATTTTATTTTCATATATTTCTTTCTTTTTTTTTTTTTGCAGTTGTCAAATAAATGTTTTTATACGTTTCCATAAATATTATTACTGAAGCGGTTCAGAAGTTAGTTCCAAGTATGGAGTACTTAGTAATTGATGTTTAAGTAAATAAAGTTTAGACTGTGTACTAAACACTATGACTGCCAATTCAGCACCTTGATCAAATAACCGCTGCTGACAGACTAAAAGAAAGCATATAATGATAGTGTGACCTCGAATGTGACACTTTTGTTGATGCATTCCCTCTGTGCTTCTCTTTATCAGGTCACTGCGATATTGTCAGAGCTTCCTCATGGCTGTTATGGATGCCACCTGCTGTGTTTGCTGATTTGCTGCTCTTCTCAAAGTCCAGAGGGCCATGAGCCCAACTAGTTCTTGTCTGCAGTATGAGCCTCCGAACCATAGGGGGCGCTGTGCTCAGCTCCCTGGGCCCTAGTCTGGCAGCTCAGGCTGGAGGAGCCTGGAGCTCCATCTCTTTCAGACCCATACCCTCCTTGCTTCAGACCATGGTACCTGCTGGTTACACCGCACTACAGGAGGAACGGCTGGCCATGGTGGACCTTGGCACGCCCAAGCCAGAGACCCTCAAGAACGGGTTCCACCGCGAGCCCCGCCGCCACTCAGACCGCAGCAGTCGAACGTCCATCAGCCTGTCTGATGCTGGAGACGGACGCTATGCGGAGACGGAGCCCATGCTGCCTGATGGCAGGCTTTCAGGAGAAGAGGCAAATGAGGAAGAGGAGAGCGAAGAGGAAGGGCAGCAGCAGCCAACTAGAAATATGCCCAAAGAGTCACCCCTCGCCATGGCATTGCAGATACTGGTGCCCTTCCTTCTAGCTGGGTTCGGGACGGTTTCGGCCGGAGTCGTACTGGATATAGTACAGGTGAGTTTTTGAAACTTTAAAGGGAGCATTTACTCACCTTTATGTTATTTCCAAACCTGTTTGTTTTTCTTTCTTTTACGAAACTCAAAAGAAGGTATTTTGAAGATGATTTTGTCCATATAATGAAAGTCAGTGGGGTCCAAAATCACACTGGACCCCATTGACTTTCATTTTATGAACAAAAAAAACACTGAAGTAGTTTTCAAAATATCTTATTTTGTGTTTCACAAAAAGGGTGGACTGTCCCTTTAAGTATTAAACTTTGATGTAATTTGACTTATGATTTTTGCCTGGCTGGCAGATAATAAAACTTGTCAAAAAAAACATAGTCCACTGGAAGTTTGTTGAGGACCCCTAGTGGGCCCTGGGCCCCTGGTTGAGAACCACTCCATAGACCTAATAGAAGTCTCTCTTCTTCTTTTTTCAGCATTGGGAAGCATTTAAAAACATAACAGAGATCTTCATCCTGGTTCCGGCTCTTTTGGGTTTGAAAGGAAACCTAGAGATGACTCTTGCTTCCAGGCTTTCCACAGCGGTTAGTATCCTAACTAACTTACAACTCTTTGCACATAATAGCATCTTGCTTTATTTCACATTAGGTGTGCCTGTAATTCAATTAGAAGTGACTGTCAGCTCTCATAAGAAGTGCTCCACTGATGCTAAGGTGCTTTGTGATGAGATCTTGGCCCGTTTTGGGCATGCTCTCACCTATCAGGACCTGATGAATCATGCTAGTGCCCATCTCCACAGACTAGGCCTGGTAGTAAAAACCATAAATCAGTGATAGAAATACTAGCAAGCCTGTTATTATGGTTATGACTCAATATGTATTTCCAACCCCCATGTGTCTGAGTAAAAAAAACACTTGTAGGTTTTCAAGACAACATGTAATCTTTACTGTCGTAATGCCTGATCTTATTGTGCACAATATTTTAGTAGTGTATTTTCTGTTGACGTAACCAATAATGTCATTGCCTCGTCAACCACAGCAACAGCAATCTTGTCAAGTGTTTAAATAATAAAATAAATAAATTATTATTATTATTATTTTTTATTATTTTATTTTGCTGCAACATGAATTTTTGGGGCATTTTTGCCATGAGCAACATCAGCACCGTAATTTCAGACCCTTGTAAAAATGTGTTCCAAATGCTGTTTCTTGTCGTCTTTAAAAACTTATTGTGCATTTAAACTTTTCCATAGTTATAGTCTCAGGTGTGTTTGTAAGTTTATATAATCTAGTTTAGTAAAACTAAACTCTCCCACTCTCCTCTCCTGCCCTTTCTTCTGGGCGCTGGAGTCTTGTCTGCTGTCTGCTGACAGAGTGATTTTATTTTTTTGGTAGCTAGTGTTTTTTTTTTTTTTCTCTCAGTCCGGGACTTTGGAGCCCAGAGGGGTTTCAGCTCATGCCGTTTAGCGTCTAGTGTTCTCATGGCAAAACTGTCGTCCCCCCTCGAGGTGAAAGAATAAACAAACCCTGGTGGTGTGGACCGAGCGGAGGAGCGGGGTGAAAGTACAGGCCTTCTGTTCACCCTCATGCAGCTGGGGGAAAAAAAGAAAAACACACACTGAGTCTATTGCCCTCAGATGGCTCTCTCCTACATGCTGCTCTTTCACATTTACATTTGTTTCCTGTATTTTCTTAAGCACACACACTTGCGCACGCACACTGGCTCATCGGTTGTGGAGTCGACCTCGGCCATCTTGTTACTCTGTGGGCAGAGATCCGTTCCAAACCCAAAATATTATTAACTTTTCCTCAGATGTCGTTTTCTTTTCAATCTAAAATATCCAATGCCAAAATCCAGCTTTTACAAGTAATTCACATACTATTTTTTTCCTTTTTGATGGTTTTCTTGTTTTAGCTTTTAGGTCCAAAATTATAAACATTATATTTGATATATTTTAAGCCTCTTTTTAGTTTTTGTGCATTGTTATGCTCTTCTCCTCCTCTTTTTTTTTATCAATATAATATAATATAAATTAATGTAATGTAATTAATTACATAAAATTCAGTACAACTAATATTACCATGATGTATAAATATGTTATAATTTAAAAAAAAAAAAATTTTGTTGCATAACACTAATGTAAAAATTGACATTGCACAAGATTTTAATGGTCCTAAATAAAAAAAAAAATTATTTTTGGGTAAACATGTTTGAAATATTTATCATTTATCAATGTTTTGTCAACTTCTCAACTTTTTACCTTTGCTTTTTAGTTAGGAAGTGCTAGAAAACATGCATGAAACGTGTGTCACATTTTAGTGACCACAGTACAGGTGACTGAATGTAATAGTATTGAGAGGAAAAAAATTGTTTATCATTTTTGTTGTCTTTAGGTGAATGTGGGGAAAATGGACTCACCCATAGAGAAGTGGAACCTTATTATTGGGAATTTGGCACTGAAACAGGTAAGAGCTTTCAGTAGGCTTACATGTACAGTACAGACCGTAAACAAGCAAACGCCATCAGGAGCTCTGAAAATGTAAAAACTCTCACACCTTATTTTGCATCAGGGTTTTTACCTGGAAAAGGAACAGAGATCTTATCAAGATTATGGGTTTCCATATTTACACAGATACTTAGAAAACAAAGACAAAGTGAAGTGTCTATATAATAAATGATTAAAGATCAAATAAAATATATATATATTCTGTAATTTTAATATATAAGAAATTAAAAACGAAATTAAATAAACAATAATAAAATATCTAAATATTATATTTTTAATAAAATAAAAAAGTATATAAGTATATATACTTATATATATATATATATATATATATATATATATATATATATATATATATATATATATATACTTAATATAAGTATATATATATATATATATATATATATATATATATATATATATATATATATATATATATATATATATATATATATATAAAATTTTATTTATTTATTTTAATTAATGAAACCCATTGTTACCTCTGTCTGTCTCTGTTTCTCAGGTGCAGGCCACAGTGATAGGGTTCCTGGCAGCAGTAGCGGCCGTTGTACTGGGTTGGATTCCTGAAGGAAAGTTCCAGATCAGTCATGCCGTGCTGCTGTGTTCCAGTAGTGTCGCTACAGCTTTCATAGCATCTCTGCTGCAGGGTCTGTACTTCAGATTAACCACTAATACTCTTACATGTATTTACTAAAGCGGTTCTTTTCGCAACAAATAATGGCCACATTGTTATATCAAAATCTGACATTAGTCATGTTTCATGTTATGAATGTCCAGTTCCAAGTGAGTAAGTTGAACAATGACTCTTCTCTTCAGGTATAATAATGGTGGGTGTGATTGTGGGCTCTAAGAAGACGGGCATCAACCCTGACAATGTAGCCACACCCATCGCTGCCAGTTTTGGTGACCTCATCACGCTGGCCATCCTGGCATGGATCAGCCAGGGCCTCTACAACTGCCTAGGTGAGAAAGATGTGTGTAAAAATAAGGGCTCTGTTCCAAACCCTAGTGAGCTGCCTACCTAGATAGCATTTTTAGGCATCATATGCACACTCAAATTCAAAGTATGCTTGTACATAGTAAGTATGGACAACCTCAAATGTCACATTATGAGCTTCCATTTCAGTTAGGATGCTGCCTTCGAAGAAAGCACCTATGTAGACAGCAGACAGCGAGGCAGCTCACTAGGAACTGTAACAGAGACAGAAAGAGACTTATGTTTTGCCGAGAATAGATAGTAGGTCAGAGTTTGATAAATCTGTAGTAGTTTCTCTCCAGCAGATCAGAGATACTTTCAATTGTCTACCACAAGAGGGCGCAAGAATCCGTCACTATGGATCTAGCTTTGCGTGAATTATATTTAGATGCATTTGTCATAAAGCTGTCTGAAGAATATTATGTGGAAAAACTGAACAAATTTCAGTCTTTATCTGTCATATTAAAGTGTGATCAGTAATATATCTTAAACGTAGCAACACATTTCACACTCTCACACTCTATTGCAGGTGTCAGCAGATGTGAGGTGTGTAAGTTACAGTTTATGGGGCAGTGGGGTTGATATGTTTTATGGGTAGGGTCACGCTGCTAATGAGTCTGGCTCAGGACAATGAGACTGTTGTGACACAGTGCATGACCTCGCTGGGTCTGCAGATTCACATTCTCATGAAACACACACACAGGGCTCAGTATGTATCTCTCTCTCTCTCTCTTTGTGTGTGTGTGTGTGTGTGTGTGTGTGTGTTTATATGTCATCTTTACAGTTTTTTTTTTTTTTTATATATATATATTTGAAGAGTTCAAATGCAAAAGCCTCTAAGTGCCATCTGAAATTAATCGAAAATGAGCATTTTTTTTTTCAGGCTCCTATATTTAGGTTCAGTAATTTTTCTCTAATGGCAATGTATAGGTCCTTTTCTGTGCAATTAATGTGTAATAACTGAACATAAATATAGAAGCTTGATCAAAACGCTCATTTTAGAAGAAAATTTGAAATGGCACTTAGAAGCTTTTGCATTTTCATTTTAAGATTATGAAAATATTTTTAAATATATATATGTATGTATGTATATGTGTGTGTTTCTGGATATTTTATATTATTAAATGTTAATGTAATATTATTAAATTCTATTTAAACTAACAAAGTACAAAAAAATTAATTCATTTATAAATTAATTTGTCAATTCTTGTAAAACTTGTTTGAAAAGATCAAGGATCAGTTAATTTTTCATTTTTTTAAATATGGATGATCACTTTAAATTTAGTTTTAAACATGGTTCTTTATGTTTGTGGCAACTTTTTCAAACGTTTGGCCCTAACAAGCGTAGCCAAACAGCCAGTGTCTCTCTCACACACAAACACTATATCTAAAAAGTGTGAAAGTTACACTTGGGCCATCCTGAGCAGCGTTGTAGAGTGTTTATGCTGAGTTTAATGGGGCTTCGGTCCATGATGACTCAGTGTGATAAGCCCCAGACTGAGCGCCGGGCTCCTTTTTTAGTCTTTCCTTTTCTGAGAGAGGTGAAGTGAGGTGAGGGCAAGGCAAATGGCACCAACGTGCCATGCCAAAACCATATCAGCCATGCCAACCAGCCGAGAAGTGAGGCTTCTGCCATCATTAGCGCACACCGCTGCCCTGTCTCACACTAAATATAGTCACACAGATGTTGCCTCTATGTTTGGGATTTAAAGATTTAGGCTGTTTAATGTGTGATGAAGAGTATTTAGCAAAAAGTGAAACCTATTTTGCATCAAATCTTTTGATGCAGACGCTGTCTGCATCAAAAGATTTGATTCGTTTTTTTAAGAAGATTTTTTCGTTCAATCTGCTCAAATCCAATTAGAGCCAGTCAGTACGGCTGCATTTACACAGCAGCAGAATATGATTCTCAGTCCTGATCGGGGCGCCATGTTAAGATTAACAGGAACATTTTTAAACAATGCCGCAAAACAAATTGGGAATCAAGTCAATCATAGATTTTGAGTCGATCTGAAAAGGAAGAACATGCTACGTGAAAATGAATCAAACTCAAGACTATGGTAATGTTTGAGAGTCGCTCATGAGACAAAAAAGAATCATGAATGTAATGCCATAATCTTTAGGAAACTTAAAGAAATAAAAACTGTATCAAATTTATTGTGTTATCCACAATATTACTTAGTTTTGTATTGCCAGCAAAATCATTGTAAATAAATTTAAATACATTTTTAAAACATTCCAAAACCCCACATAGAAGTCAGAACAAAATTCTAAGTGTGAGTTCAATTTATGTGTTCTGTCTGAACAGAACCGCAGCTGACAGCATGATTTCTGTCATCAACAAGATGTCAGTTATGGTTATTTTTTCCTGTCAGTGTGGCTGTCAATCCATCTCAGGTTTTGAAAAATGGCAGAAAATGGGTTATAGTGTGGTCAGAGAGCATGACGACACTCCTGTTGGGTTTCACTACTGTCTCTGATGGTAAAATTACAGTAAAAACAGTAAAATTGTGAAATATTATTGCAACTTAAAATAAGTGTTTTTTTAAATTTTATTATAGTTTAAAGTGTCATTTATTCCTGTAATGGCAAAACTGAATTTTCAGCAGCCATTACTCCAGTCTTCAGTGTCACAGGATACTTCAGAAATCATTTTAATATGCTGATTTGTGCTCAAGCAACATTTCTTAATATTAGCGTTTCTGCTTAGTATCTTTGTATAAGCATAATTTGATTTTTTTTTTTTCCAGGATTCTTTGAATAGAATGTTCAAAAGAAGATTTTGTTACATTATTAATGACTTTACTGTCACTTTTGATCAATTTAATGCATCCTCACTGAATAAAAGTATTAATTTCTTTCAAAAAGAAAAATATTTTAGTGACTGAACTCTTGTAGACGGTATTGTATAACATTTTTGGCCACGTAACTGAGAGCATGAAAGCAGCAGGAGTGTCCCAAAATGCCAATTTAGAATAATAATTAAATTATAAAAAGTGATTTAAATGTTTGTGTAGTTTACCATAAATACAGAATCTGTCTTCACTGAGGTGTTTCTATCTGTCTGTTCGATCAGACTCTCACCCATATGTGTCGTCTCTGGTGTGTGCCTTCTTCATGTGTCTGACTCCGCTGTGGATGGTCATCTCTTCCAAACACCCTGCCAGCCGTCAGCTGCTCTACTCGGGCTGGGAGCCCGTTATCACTGCCATGTTCATCAGCAGGTGTGATGCACACATACACACACCTCACACACCTGGCCACAGATTCGCACACACACTGAAAAATCATGTGGACCTTCATTTGCCCCTCTAACACAATACATGTCCCTATTTCAGTATTGGAGGACTCATCCTGGACAAAACTGTGTCTGATCCCAACCTGGCTGGGATTGTGGTTTACACGCCTGTTATCAACGGTGAGATTTGTTATTCTATACAAAAATATCCTATAGAGCTTGTTCTGTTTGTCTTCCTTTTGAAATCTGCGAATAGTACAACACTTGTCAATAATGGAGAATAATTCTTGGCGTTTTGTTCAATACTCTGCATAATAGGCCAAACTACATCAATATCTCCATCTTGTCTTATTTGTCTTTTGAAAGGTTTAAGCTTTTAAAACCTTAATTTGTAGACCTTTATTCCTAACGCCCCCATGTCCGTAGCACACATTGTTGCTCTCAGCTGATATTTCGGTCCCCTTTCAGACTGTTATTTCCTCAAAGAAATATCTCTGCAATAACCGCCCTCTTTTAAAGTCATGCAAGAATCCTTGTGGCAGACATAGCCACTTTTGTGATTTTAATGAGCGTTTCCATATTGAGAAAAAGCCAAAGGATGGAATATAGCTGAAATAGAGTTGGATGAGATTGAGCTGTAGGATGAAGTCATTAATTGCGGTAGTTGAGAATTGAGGTAACAGGAGAGGAAGCCAGGACCATGGCACCTCCACAAAGAGCCATAGGATTTTTAATTAAAGCACACTAATGAGAGACATTTATGCTGTCTGCAGCCTGTCTATATTCTCCTGCCCAGACCACCAAACAGCTGTTTGAATCTCTGCATGTGTGTGTGCATGAAAGAAGACAGAATTTTATATCAGAATATCTCAAAATCAAAGGTTTTATTCTCAGTTCTTAGAGAGATGTAGAACTGAGTAGAGAAGGAATTACTGAGGAGCTCAAAACAAGAGGAAAGAGTGAGATAGGATGAGAGGCTTCTGTGGTTTGTCTGGCCAAACAGGAAGCGAGTCAGAGAAGGTAGTTTAAAAGATTGCAACATACACATGCTCATGTGCCACTTAGGTAGAGGAAAATAGTTTCCGTTATACGTAAATAGAGCAAAGTCTGACCTCTCTTATCGCCCCCAGTACAAGGATGGGTCACAGTGGTCGAATGGTTGCCCAACAAACCAATTAGTGTGGTTTATCTAGATTTTTTTTTGTACATCTTTTTTTAGTATTAAGGTTTTTAGTGGCACTGCTTTAATTAGCATGCTGTGCTTTAGCTGTAAGACATGTATAAAAAAGCTCTCTCAGAAAAGCATCTTTAAATTCATCCCAATGAAAACTACAGCATCTATCTATACATTCCAACAGAACTTTTTGGCTATTACATTGCATCTCATGCTAATTTTTTTTTGTGGATAGTCTCTTTGCAAATATTGCATTTTAAAACTAATATGTTAAGCTTAAAGTAGTTCTGTTTTTGAACAGAACAATGTTTTACAAAAATTCCCTTCAGGACTTGTCCGATGGGAGTCAAATAAACCTGTATCCAGCCTAATAATTATAAAGACCTTATTATAAACAGATTAAAAATAATTAGTTTTGCACATCCCAATCCAGACATTGTACTTACCGAAAACCAATTGGGCCCATAATAGAGCCCTGCTGCACACCCAGCCAAAGTCTCATCAGATCTGTGACCCAGATTAAGGCGTTCATATATGTTAATCCCACTGCTTGGACACAAATGAGGTTGCATATCATCTCCATTTCCTGTTGGCAGACATGGCTAAAATAAGCATCGGATTAATTGGACTTTATTGGAAAGGTCAAAAAAATTCCCATACACTCCTTTCTCATGCCCCCACCCCATATCTAAAATGTCATGTTGTTGCTTGTTTGTTTGTGAGAAATTGAAGAAATTTTAGACCTGGCTAGTTAATCTGAACTGCAGACACTTGCCCACACACTCCTCCATACAGATGGCGTCTCTCCAGCACTGCCACAGGGACGTGGCACAGTGTGGCGAAATGGTAACCTCTGCATTAAACATAAACATGGCCTTGTTAGGGTTAATTGTGCAGAAGCCTGAGCTGTGCTAAAAGATAATCGTTCTCCCTCAGGCCTACTCTTTAACGATGGGAAATATTATTGCCATTGTGGGAATGAATGCACTACTGTATGTGAGAAATGGATTTACTGTTTTATTGTAATTCAGATTACCGATTTCCTGTTTGGCTGTGAATGTATATATTTTTAAATAATTTCCATTCGTCTTGACTGTCCACTCAGTTACTAAACATTTTGAGCTAAAAGAACCATTTCTGGCAGTTTTTTTCCTGGAATGCCAAGTTGGGCAACAGCTTTTTAAGGCAATTCCCAAATCCCCAACAGTTGGTTGATGGATTTGACAGTGTCTGTCTTCATTTTCTTTCTGTTTCATTCCTATCAATCAATATTTTTTTTATTTCTGTTTTATTATATTCTGTTCGTCTAGATTCATTCTTTTTGTTCTATTCTATTTCATCTTCTGTTAAGTTTCATTCTATTTAGTCCTTCTGCTCTTCTATTCTGTGCAATTGTATTCTATGCAGTTGTATTGCATTGTTCTCTTCTGTTTGATTTATGTTTTTTTCTGTTTACAAATATCCATTGTATGTTATTCTGTTTTATACCATTCTTTTTAGTTCTGTTTCAAAAGCAGATGTTTTAGTTCAGCAGAGTCACAAACCAGATGGTGAAAAAGAGGATAGAATGTGTATGCTCAGTCAGTTTCTGTGTTGTCCGTTCTGTTCTGTCCTCTGTCTCCTGTCTCTCTCTCTCTTTCTCTCTCTTTCTTTCTTTCTTTCTTTCTCTCTCTTTCTCGCTCGCTTGTCTTCCCCCATAACTGTTGGGCGTGACATATCGTTACTGCGGCTCTGGACAGCACTCTACTTTACTCGGGAGAAAGAGAGAGAGAGAGAGGGAGAGGGGAAGGGCTGTGCGTGTTGGTGTGTGAGAGAAAGAAAGCGAGAGATAAAGAGGCGGGGGACAAAAGCAGAGTTAGTACTGGTGACTCATAGCTGCCAGTCTGACAGTAAAAAAAGGAAGCCTGTATACATGGATTTCACTGCAGAAGCTTCACTGACGTGACAGTTTTTTTTTTTCCTCAATTTTGATTCAGGTTTTGTCCTTGTATTCTCAGTATATATTTGTCTGATATGTGTATTATTATTTTGTAGGTATTGGAGGAAACCTGGTGGCCATCCAGTCCAGTCGGATATCCACCTACCTGCACTTTCACAGCACCCCTGGAGAGGTTCCTGATGAGGCCAAGGGTTGCTACTACCCCTGCCGCACCTTCTGTGGCACAGGTAACCCCAACCATTGCCCCAGTGTGCTTTAAAGCACACCAACGTTTGCCCTAGACACATTCTAGTGCATAAATAGACCAAAAAAATTGTGAAATATATAGCCACGTTTGACCCTGTACACTTTTAGAAATTAAAATCTTTAAGCACACATGCTAGTTTATTTCATTTGTCCATGAACCATGTCCATCAGTGAATATACATAACAAGAGAATACTGAATGAACTTGAACAAATATAATTTCCAGTACATAACAATATACCATTCATTCTGTGGTGGAAATGAAATTCAAAACCTTTTTGTAAATAAAATAACCGCATTTTATGATTCCTAAATACACAAAATTAAATAATATTGTCACATTTTCTGAATAATTTGACGCATTTTTTAAAATCTTCTATTAAAATGTAAATGTAATCATTCACTCTTTCCTGATAAAATTGTCTATTTGGTAAACAAGCCCACAAATTTTATTAGATTATTTTTTATAATTATTTATTATTTTATTTTATTAAATTTTATTAAAATTTCTGGTCGTGGTGGAAACTACGTTGCAGAAATGTGGGGATGTCGTAATTTCAGTGTAAAAATTAATAATTTTAAATATATTTTTATGTAAATAATTTTCACACTATGATTTTAGCTATTTTATTGACTTGCAAAGTAGATAAATTTCTCACACACACACACACACACACACACACACACACACACACACACAAAAAAACAATTAAAGAATAGGATCAAGGCATGACGTGGCTCAAACTTACACCACCCACATGAACACCGCAGCTCAATACGTGTGGAGCATGTGTGCTAAAGGGCTCCAAACCGCTCATGTAATTTTAAATCCTCATAACATCTTTTAAGGCCTACAAATTTAAGGAGAGTGACTTAAACACACTTTGAAGGCAGTTTTGTTTTCATAGCCGGTATTAAAGAGAGCGAGAACAAGTAACCAGTGTTTAGAGCAACATCCCTTACCAGGGCTTGCAAGTGTGTATACATTAGCTTTAATGGAGTATGTGTAACGGTGGTTTGTGTATAAAGATCCATCTCGGAGAAAAGCAGAGAACGCGTCCTATAAACAACAGAGGCTGCGGATGGCATGTTGATGCCGAAGCTTTGATGCAGGGCTCTTTCTTAGAGAAACAAGAGGACTCTGGGGACAAAGTCCAGATGCCCGAGTACATGAGGGGCACGGTGCCCACTGCAAGCTTAGCAGTGCCATCTGGAAAGATGGGCATAAATCTTCCTCCTTCAAGGGCTCTGAGTGCACAGGGATGCTATACTGCGGGGGTTGAAAGGATGCTAATGGAGTGAGAAGTGTAGTGTTTGTGAATGAGATTTTTACTGTGTGCATATTCATTTAGAATATATAGAATAAATCTGATATGAACAGCTACACACGTGCAGAGATCGCACGTGGAGGGTTGTTTGTGTCTGTGGTGTTTCAGGTGACTTAATGCAGGATGCTTTAAGATGACAGATTTCACCTTTGGATATCATTGTGGAAAATATCATTCTGCTCACTCATCCTCCATTATGATAAACAGGAAAGTCATTTTAGTAAAAGATTACATAAAAACACTTGTTCAAATAATGGTAAAGCTAAAATGTATTAAAAATTATTTTCATTCATTGAAATTAACCTGATAAAATTACACATATTACATATTAAAAACTTAAACGTCTTAAAAAAGAAGAAGAAATGTTGCCTTGTCAACTAACTGAAATAAATTGAGCTTCTAAAGTTACTAATACTGAAATAAAACTAAATATAAATATTTAAAACTAATAAAAATGATAAAAGCAGATAAAATTAAACAAAAATTAAAACTGAGAATATAAAAAAATAAAAGCGAATTCAAAATATGTATAAATACAATAAAAGTATATAAATTCTAATGATATATAATTAATAGAACTGTACTGTATGAGGATGAGAAAAATAATCAATTTAAATATGAAATATGTTTATATAGTATTTAATTTATAATATTCTATTATTTTATATTATTTATAGGCGGGGCTAAAGAAGCAATGATGTAGAAGTAGGTGTTGATCTGCAGAGGCAGTCTTTTATCGCAGTATGATGTCATACTGAGATGAAATATGAATCAAACCATTTTGGCAGCTAAGTTTTTCATTTTTCTAGTACAGCGTTGGACCTCTTATATGTCAAAATATCAGGAAAAATTAGATTTGTCAATTTATAACCTCTTTAATATAATTAGCATTGTTGTTATTCATATTTTCTAGATTTCTTTAAAAAATTACACTTATTTTTTTTATTTATTTATTCCCCCCCCCTCTCTTTTTCAGGGGCCAATCACAGGTCAGCACAAGTACTGCTGTTACTGGTCATCCCTGGTCATTTGATCTTCCTGTACACCATTGATCTGATGGAAAGGGGTCACACCTCGCTGACGCCCGTCTTCATGGTCGTGTATTTGGCTGCTGCTCTTTTCCAGGTGAGTGTGACAAATATTGGGCCTTCTAACGAGCGTCAAGGCACTGACATCTTGACATGAAAGTTTACAGGCTGTGCGGTGCAGTTATTTCCATGCTGTTTAGAGAACCTGTCATCACTATATCTTTTTATTAAATCTGACACCTATTTGAGGCTCAGCTGTAAGCACTATTTCCTATAGCAGACGAAAATGTCAGCCTATAATCATAAAACCAGACACCCGTTTTACGATACAGGTCTGGGGAATCTATTTCATCTTCAGTGTAATCGCGATGAATGTGCCGCCAGCAGCCCACATGTAACAATGTTACAACATGCATATGTTTTTTTTTTTTCCATCATAAACCTACAAGCCTTTTAGAAAATCCCCAGAGCTTTTAGACGCCCCATTTCCCCTCTGACTGAAGCAGCGATGACATTAGCGATAGCGAGCAGGTGTTGTTTGTGTGTGTAAGCTGGTGTGTGGGTATCTGTGAGTGTTTGGTTATTCCAAAAGGGAATTTTCATAAATTGTTTGGATCGCAATTAAGATCGATTACCCTCAGTAAGTGCATTCAGCGGCCGGCGTGCGGCGGCGTGTTGCGAGCGTGTGGAATGTGTGGTATTTTTTGGAAGTTTGTCTGTATGTGTACATTTTATGTGAAACGCCCTCGCTAACCTAAACACACACACGTCTTTGAGATCCAAAGCCGCACTGCTTCACTTCAGAAGGATCCTTGAGGAGAGAGAGAGAGAGACAGGAAAAATGAGTGGGCCATTAATTGGGTTATTCTGCTGCTAAGATATTTATTTTGTGCATCTTGAATTATTTGTGTACATAAACCATCAAATTCTAACTCTTTCTCAAAACTTCTCAGTTGTATAAATTGATTTTAGTATATTTTCATTTTAGATACTATTTATTTAACTGTAATTAAACAAAAAAAAAAAACACTTAGTACTATAATAACTATTAAAAAAACTATGAAAATGTAAGTTTAAATAACTAATAGTAATTAATTATTTATAAAACAATATATTGAGATAATATAATAAAATATTATATGGGCATATTAAAATGGGCAAAACGCACTATATAAAACCCTCATAGGGTTAAATTATGCTTCTCAGAACAAAATCTTACGAACAGAAGTTCACCATTATTAGCCTGCTCCAGCTATAGCTTGGCTTGTTGAACATATGTCTAGTGCCCTGAAAGTGGCCCCCTGACCTCTGACCTTAATGGGTCTTCAAATACAAGGCATCTATAGAATTCCAGAAAAAACAGAGTCTGCTTTAGAGGAAGAAATTTCAGGGTTAAATTAAGTTCCCAGTACATAGCTGTTAAGTATTTTTGGTGACGCTGTGCAGAGGGGTCTAAATTGGATATTCACATGCCTCTCCTGGGACATTTTTTCCGATGAGGCAATGAAGTGCCTCTTCCAAAAATCTGGATGAGAAAATAATCCACACAAATCTTTTGTAACAATATGAGTATTTACTATTACTTTTTATCATTTGAATATATAAAAGTATTAATTTATCTAAAAAATAAAAATTTATTCATCAAAGAAACTTCCAAAAAAATATTAAACGGCAACATTGGAAATTGCATTTCCATCACACTGGAGTAATGACAGATTAACATCACAGAATAAATTATATTTTAAAGTATATTGAATTAGAAAACCGTTATTTTAAATTGAAATAATATTTCAGAATATTACTGTTTTTACTCTAGTTTTTTTCAAACAAATGCAGCTGTGATGAGCATAAAAATGATCCCAAATGTTTCAACAGTAGTTATCGTTTTCAAGTGCTTTCTGAACTGTTTGCTAGTTTTATGATAAAATTACGTACTTTCGAGCATGAAACGGCTGTAATATGTCATATTGCAAACTAAATTGTATCGGTTCACATTCCATTGACTTTTTTTCTGCTGCCTCTGTGAACCTATAAAAGGACACTGTGTTAACCTTTGCTTCCAGCGGGTTTATGAGTTCGCTAAATCTGACACAACCTTCCTTAAGGGAACCTCAAATAGAGTTTAGTTACTCATATGTACTCTGTCTGTACTGATTATAATTTGCTTTATATAAAACTACAGGGGTGTTATACATCCTCATTTAGATTGCTAAGTAAACGTGTGTGTGTGTGTGTGTGTGTGTGTGTGTGTGTGTGTGTGTGTGTGTGTGTGTGTGTGTGTGTGTGTGTGTGTGTGTGTGTGTGTGTGTGTGTGTGTGTGTGTGTGTGTGTGTGTGTGTGTGTGTGTGTGTGTGTGTGTGTGTGTGTGTGTGTGTGTGTGTGTGTGTGTGAGTGGACGCATGAAAGCTATGTAGCATCTCTGACTGCTTTCTCTGTCCTTGTGAGTGATGGAAAAGTGTGTCCGTGTGTTTGCGCAGGGTGGAACTACAAGGCTAATCTTGTTGGGCCTCAACAGCTTGTGTACATTCGCAAACCATCACTTTCCTTCGCTACTCGGAAGGCCTCTGGCATTCCCTTCCTAACAGTTTAATCGTTAATTAATAGAACCCTAATAAAAAGCGAAAGGGAAAGAAAATACGAGGTGAAATCTCCCACGGAAAGGTCGGTGTTCTGATATTCTCGCACACGGAAACACACAAGGTTAATTATTGAAAGAATGTCACAAAACTCATCTTGCCTGGCAGGCACAATTAATAGCCTTTAAAATGACCATTTATTTCCTGCTACCTAAATTGAGGTTTAAAATCTGCAGCGGAGAGCGAATCGCTTTTTAACCATCTCGCGCTGACCTTAATATAACGGATATAAATGAACGCCGCCCGGCCGGATAAGCAGAGCGTCAGACCTCCAAATAGAGTTTCACACCAACCTGTCAGTCTGATTAATGGGCAAGCCTCGTTTTTTTTATTTCACTTAAATGAAAATCCTTCACTCACTCACACATGCGCGGAAACGCGGGGCGGCTGGCGAAAAGCCTTCAGGAATTGCTGCAGTCCATCTTTTTAACTTCTAGTTGAATGCAAGATGAAGATTTGAAATGTTACATCTCCATTAAGCAAACAAACTGGCATCCACTGGGCCGTTCTGATCCAAAAGAGCATTTTAATAGTCTGCGATGCTCAGTGAAGACAAACACAGGGCTAATTTGCTGGTGTTTAATGAGCTGCGCTAGATGAAAAGCCTTATGATGTTTAGATCTGAAGCCGTTTCGGATATTTGTCTCAAATGTGAATGCTGCTTTTCAAAAGAATGGGATCTTGTTTCATTTCCAAGATGAGCTTTTCAAAGAAGCTCCATAAACAAAAACATTGTGTTGCTTCTAGAATAACTCTGTCTGTCTCTTTCTGGTTTAGAGCTTCCTGTGTGTGTGTGTGATTGTGTGGGAAAGTTCATCCAAAGGTACAGCGGAAGGGACCGTGGTTTTACGCAAGAGCGCAGCTTGGCTGACACTTTTCAGTATTCAACACGTTTTTGTGTGCGTTTTCTCTCCATCCCAGGTGTTCTTGTTGCTTTGCATTTCCGACTGGATGGTGCACTCCATGTGGAAAAGCGGGAAAGATCCGGACAGTTTCTCTATCCCATACCTGACAGCGCTGGGCGACCTGTTGGGAACCGCCTTCCTGGCTCTCAGCTTCCACTTCTTGTGGATCATCGGGGACCAGGACAGTGATGTGGGTGACTAAGGTCTTTTTTTGACCTTTGACCCGCAGATCAAACTATTCCATGCTTGCTGTCCTCACTTATTGCCTTGAATGGCTGCTTGTCGGATCGGGCATGTGGCATAAAAACAAACGTCTTCAAGTGCCAGATGATTTATTAGCTGCCTCAAAAGATTCGAAAGGTGGCAAAGCTTCTCCATCATCTCAAACAGGGTGATTTCTGGTGCATCTGATGTCGGGCGGTACGAAAAGCTTCTTTAATGCTCACTTTATCAGCACTATAGCAGTGGAAGGACCAAATGCAAACCCTAAAAACAAGAATATGTTTGGTGATTGTACATTATTTATTTGTCTTTGTCTTTCTTTACTTATTTACCCATGTTGCTTTGTCGTCTCTTTTGAGACGTGAGACCAGTTCCTCATGTCTGTTTAATCGAGTCAGACCTTATTACAAGTATAGCCGCATAGTTTTACTCAACCAGTGCCAGATCAATTCATATAAACCTCTGTAATGCAGTTTGAGAGTTAAAGTATTGCTTTGTATTGCTTAATAGCGTAGAATAATGAACTAATATATATCAGCTTTAAGAAAAGGGAATGGACTTTCAACTGCTCATTTAAAGAGAAACGCAACGGTCTGAGTATCGATTGGAAATGTCAGACATTCTTTTTTGGTTTCCAATTACGTCCGTGTTTAATGGTCATGTATGCAACCAAACGAATATGTATATGTATGTATGTGTGTGTGTGTGTGTGTGTGTGTGTGTAAACATTTTGTACATTGTTACTAAGGTGCCATGAACAGCATTTTTCTATGGGGGAAAAAAAAAGAGTTTCTACTGGCACCAATGGGGGATTCTTTGTGTTTCTTACTTGCCATGCTTTTTTGATACTCAAAGTTTAATAAAGGTTTAATAAAAATTTATGTCCAATATCCTTCAGTCTGATGTTTATTTTTTTCATCCTTTGGACTCCTGAGGCCCTAATTTAATTCTGTCGACTATAATTACCTGTATATGATGTCTTTCCAACTGCAGGGAAGCAGTGAAACCTCTCTTATCAGTTTAGAAACCTCTTGTGCTTTTATGAGAAAGCTTTATGTACATTTGAGCAGAAAGTATTCGCTTGCTGTGTGAGAACAATAAAGCATGAACCATAAAGGGTTTTTATTTGATTACAAAGAGCACTGCCAAAAAAATACATCAGGCACTTCATAGAGTGCTCCTAAAATTTGCGCTTTACTCCACCTGTCAGCAGTTTTGTCAAACTGAGCTTTTAAAACTCGTTAGCCAAGCTCAGTTCGGTGGCCTGCTATTATTTTATTCACACTTTAGCTTATTTATTTTATTACCTTTTACAAAGCTCATTATTGGCTATTAAATGCGACTAGATTACACACACTTTCCAGACGTCACTTATCACTCAGAATTTTTGACATGTCTAGTATATTATTGTCGTCAGTCTAAAACAAAAGGCCTCTGTGTGAGTGTTTGGGAGTCTAGACAGGCCATGTTAATGATGGTTGTTGAACTCTCCTGTCTTCAGGGTTTAATGGGGTTATTTGAGCGGTTTGGGGGCCCTGAAATTTGAGCCTGCTCATAAACGGCCCCCAAATCGAGCCAGAGGGACCATGCTGTTGCATATTAGCACTCTATTAAAGCAGACCCAATCCCCCAATGCAGCCCACAGCCTCTGTACCGTGATCCCTCATGTTCACCACTAACAACAAACAGGTCATCGAGCTAATCAGAGCAATGACTTTCAAAACTGACTTTGATTTTTGTGGGTTTTTGTTGTTTCCTGCTGGAAAACTCAAGGTTTTACATGGTCTCTAGTTGGGCCAAGCTCGTCTGAATGGTTTATTTGCTTGACTAGCAAATGGTGGACCAGGTTTTGACCCGGTAGACAACTTTGTGCTAGCAAAAACCAGCTACCCTGTTCCAATAACCAGATTTCTTAAAGAGACGGTTCACTTTAAATGAAAATTCTGGCATCATTTACTCACCCTGATTTTTTTATTCTGTAGAGCTTAATATGAGGGAATGTAAGGATTTTGGACAATAAATCACCATAAGAATAGTCCAACTCATGCACTATGCTCAAAGTCATATCTGAGAAGCAAACCAAAATAAAATTGTATAAGTTGACATTCAAACTTGACAACCTAGATTCCTATTCAGTTTTATTATATTTTAGATTATGTTTTTCCTTTAAGCTGGTATGACCTGATTTTTCCAGCAGGCAATTTCACTGTTGTATATAACATAACCGTGCCTTTTCTGACAGTATAAGCAGCATTGAACTATGGTAATGAAGTCAAACTCAAGTTGACACAACGCCCACTTTTCCATTACAACCTGTGCCATCCTAATCATCAAGTACATCTTAAAAATGGGATTTGGAGTCATCCCCTGGCACGAGCATGAGAGATGAAATTAAATACAAGCCAAAATGAGGGTTTAGACTAAAGTACTTCATCCAGCAACTCCACTTCAATCAGTCGTGAGGGCCACTGGACTTTACAGCATGCTCTTTGCTCACTGTGGTCACTTTCATTTCTCCATTTGGACTACTTATCAAACATTTTCATTTTATCCAGCACCATTTTTGACCTGAAATAGTTTTGAAATGTGGCATGCCAATGCAGAGATATTTTAAAGGGATGGTTCACCAAAAAATGAAGAAAAGGAATTGTTCAAATTTGCTCACTCACATGTCGTTCCAAACCTGTACGAGTTCCTTTCATATGTGGAGCGCAAAAGAAGATATTTTGAAAAATGTCCCTTTTGTTCAAACAATGAAAGTCAATTGTGTTCAGCTTGGTTTTAGACAAAAGCTGAAATATTCTCAGAAATATAATCTTTTGTGTTCTCCAGAAGAAAACATGTCAAAGAGGTTTAGAATCTAAATGAGGGCGAGTAAATGATGTCAGAATGTTTTTTTTGGGGGTGTCTTGATTTAAACTTCATGTTTTGAAAATGAGAGAGAAAGATGTCAGCAAAAACTGTAATTCTCTGTCATGCTTAGAGGCCAACAGAGAGCGGTTTCTGCTGTTCAGGTGTGAAATTCCTCTTCGACTGAAGCTGAAGCCAAAGGGTTGAAGGAGTTCAACTGTTGTGCAAATGGATTACTATGGATTAATCAAGTATACAGCACTGAGAAACACTTCTCAGGGAAATGGATGGACGGAAAATCTTCTCAGCTGTGATTGAACCACAACCAATTTCATCCTTGGGAATTAAGGAACACTTCTGTCAAAATATCTTGTGAGATGGGTTTTAGAGCTTTGAGATTATACCAAATTATAGTAGTTTTCAGCTACGCCTGCATATTAGCAGTAAACAGCGTAGCGGTCCCTAAGGGAACAACATATAACTTCCCACAAACATCATCATTTCATAAGTTAGATAATGACAGAGAACTGCTGCCAGCTCGACCCTGCACATGTTCGCTGAGAAAACCCAAACCCTATTGCAATGCCAAGTTTTATGTGGCTGAAGGACCTAATTCAGAGGATGAACTTCACCCTTGCGGTAAATGAATTGGTGTATTCTGAGCGTTGTTGAGAGGTTATGGCAGAGGGTGGAGCGGAGACGGCAGTAGCAGGTGCGGTAGCATGAGAATTGCACATTCAGCATGAAAAAAAAAACCAAAGCTCAGGATTTTCAATGCGAATTTAGGTTTTGGCTGCAATCTTGCTTTTGACACCAAAGTGACAACCTGCTACTGAAGCGCAGACTGTACGTGAATCTTTCTTCACAGTGGAGTGACACACATTTCTCTGGCAGCCTGTAACGCAGATCTGTTGCACCTATGTGACACAAAAGCTTGGCACGCTTTTGCGTTTCCTCTTGTATCAAATCTTCAAAGGTCCCACTTCAAATCTCGCTGGGATATAGCAGGGTGCTCATATAACCAAACACATCTGGACTCACCACAAGACCTGGGAGGCCCTGCAAGCACCACAAGGTCAGCCATATTTTCAGAGACTCAAAAACGTAGCCTTGCTAAGAGGCTAATAACTGGGTTCTTTGATATAGTAATGATGGGAATATCTAATCTCGCAAAACCACACATCTGAAGTATAAAGTCTAGTTTGCTTTGTAGCGTATTACACCCTCTTAGAAAGCAACATATTGTTGATCGATATATAAACAGTCAACCACTTTTCAATTAGTTTCAGTTAGTTAATCTAAAATAGTTAATAGCAAAAATCTAAAGTGTCAGTCCAAAACACAAGACTTCGCAATGTGAATTTTTGTCTTTCCAAAAGAATTGAATATTATGTATTATAATATTCTAATATTAGGGCCTATAGAATTTCAGAGAAAGAAACTTGCTTGTGCATAGTTTACATATGTTTGCCACATTTTAGGGTAGCACTAAGTGGCTCAAACAAAACTACTTTAAGCCTCTAACCTGGCAAAGTCCACTTATTAATTCCTCCTCAAAGACCTTCATTGAATCAATTCAGAACCGAACCTAATGATATTCCATTTACAGTTCTCTCACATTCTTTCCTCAAAGCGGAATAAAAATAATCTGACGGTGTTTTCTGCACTACGATTCACTGCACAACTGCGACACATACAGTGTATTCCAAGTATATATCGCTGCAGCCGAGATAGGTATAAACGGAGGTCGGAGCCAGCTCCAAATGGTTGGGCCTTGTTAATATACCCTACACCAAACCCAACCCTACAACCTACCCACCCACTTGGAGCTGTCCCAACCTACTTGTGCCATAAGTCCCTCCCACTTAGAGGTAAGTTCCTCCCACTTGGAGGTCTCTGGGCAAGTGGGAGGGACTTATGCCGCAAGTAGGTTGGGACAGCTCCAAGTGGGAGGGTAGGTTGTAGGGTTGGGTTTGGTGTAGGGTATATTAACAAGGCCCAACCATTTGGAGCTGGCTCCCGCCCTTATACCCATCTCGTGTATTCCATTTCCTGAACAATGACTCTTAGGAGTCGATTTTTTTAATTAATCATAAACATAGACCTCGACCTCTGTATTCCGTTTCCTGAACAATGACTCGATTCTTTTTAATGAATCATAAACATAGAGCGCAACCAGAGTCATCCTCTTATAATGAGTCATTCTTTTTAATGAATCAAAAAAAAATCTAATTTACAATTTTAAAATTAAAAATTTTAATTGCTGTACAGTAAGAGGGAGACTTGAGTCAGTGTAGTTACTGACTGATTCACATAACAACACCTTATGAGTTTTGTCAGTAGTAAGTATTTTATGAAAATTTGTTTGTTGTTGCTTAGTATTCATTATATATAGTTAATGGCAGTTATTTAATTGCATTTATACCAACTTTGAAATGTTTATTTTAGACTAAATGAACTCTTTTGGCAATAGAATTGCATTTTTTTTTTACCTCAAAGTAGTAAAAGGATCATTAATAGGTCTGTTCAAGAACCAAATTGATTCAGTTCTTTATGATTCCCATTGATAAGCATGAACATGACTTGTTTTCATGTTTTCTTTCTCAGGTATACTATAAAGCCATCCCTTGGCATTACCGGCCTCAAGCTCTACCAGCTGAGCTGCAGTAGCCATAAATGGTTTCAAACTACACAGTAAGCTCACAGACAAACTTAGAAGTTGTTTATCCAAAAGGTGAGGGATCACATTCAGCCTCTACTTATTTTGAATAAAGCCCATTAAACCCCCTCAGGATTTAAGGAAGATTGTAATTGAACAAATCCTCTATAAGAAGCTGTGAGCAGGGCCGTGGGGTGCAGTATCTGAAAAAGATTTGATGTTTTCCTATAGATCATCTTAGCATAAAGTGCTGGAAACCATGCCAAATGAGGAGGAACAGCTGTGTTAAAAAGATCCCTTTAACAACTGACAACATTTTCACTCAAGTTTAATGATTATGTGGAGACACAGACAGTGACAAATTGGCCGCTAAGGGTTTCAGTTTCAGCTTTATTGAGAAAACAGAGGAGAGAGAGAGAGAGAGAGTGTGTGTGTGTGTGTGTGTGTGTGTGTGTGTGTGTGTGTGTGTGTGTGTGTGTGTGTGTGTGTGTGAGCGCGTTCTCCAGGGAGCGCATTGATCCGACAGTTCACTTGGTTTGTATTTTTCCCATTTACAGTGCGAGGGTCCGACCCAGTGACCCGGCAGAGTCCATCCTGAATACAGAGGAGGAATAAATAAATAAATTAAACTGCGGATAGTTTGAAAATGCTTGTGAGCTCAAGAAAGCGAGCAGACACCCGCTGAAAACAAATAGGGCAACATTGAACCAATGTAGACACTGATTATTAAACAGGCACATAGAGTAACAGGTAAGCCATGTGTGGATGGTGAGCCTAGCTGTTCTGTACTACAGTGTGTAAAGTTAGCTAAGTTAGCTAAATGTGATAAAACCTCCACCTGGGGATGTGCTCAACTGGAAACGTGAATCATAAATAAAGCAAATCGTGTTTTGTATTTCTAAAAATGAAAAATGCTGCATGCAACGTGAGTGAGCTGTACTAGAAAGACAGTTTGAAAGGCACTGTGCCTGCTAATGTGGGCGCTAATGCGTGTATTAGCATGGCTGTCGTGTGGGCGCTAATGAGGCTGTACCGTGTTTGTTGTTACAGAACAAATGAAATAAACAGTTTATAAACTGAGAAACCATTCAGGCATACTTTGTTTTCTGAGCTGATGATTCCAAAAAAGAAGTTCAGACTTGAGTGATTCGATTCGTTTCGCTTCAGATTCATTTCCTGTTCTGGTGAAGAGGAGAGCAGAGCAGAGATTAATAGACAATCTAATGACAACTAGATAAAGGTTTTATGCGTCTTTGTGAAAGAAAACACATGCTAAATTTAACAACTGGAATCTCTGGCATGTAAATCCGAGTTTTTTTCCTAACCAGCCAGTCAGTTACCATAATTATGCTACTAAATGACAACTCGGTTAAAAGAAATAGTTTTGTAATTACTGGTTTTCCGTGTTAAAGAATCTGCATGAGAATTTTAATGTTTTTTTAAAAGCTTTTGGAGATTTAGAAAAAGCAGCATGAGAAAGGAATAGATGTACTGCATAGAGGGGTTGATAACGTGGCTTGGTTTTAAAAGATTTTTTTCTTCTCTTTTGCTTTTTTGCCACGTTTTACCCTCTGCATCACTAGGGTGCTGCCACGAGTGTGTGAGTGTGTGTGGTCTTCATTAAAGACCCTGCTCTACAAGACTTAAAATCCTGCTAATCAGCACTCACGTATTCAGGCCAAATCAACCAAGGACTTTTCCTAAAAAGCAAAGAGATGTGGGAGGGAGAAAGCTAACAGAAGCCTTTAGCCAGAGTCAAGATTTGCTACAGACAAAGCCATTGAGATAAAGCACTAGGACACACCCACTTGTGGCCATCGCGCACATAAATAAGCAATTTTGATAATTTTTGTGCAGTCAAAGCAAATTAGGATCATAAAAGACAGCTTGCTAAATTAAAGGGTGTTCCTTTGAACTCAAATTGGGAAAGACGTTTAAATCATCTAATGGATGGAACAGATTTGCCTGTATTTTCTCAATTTCTCTCTTTCTCTCAAACGCGCACCACTGTGTGAAACTTTCCCATGAGAACAGCTCAGAAAACAAAGTCCTGCCCGTTTCCGTACACCCGTCACAAAACAACCAGCGAGGTATCCCAGCAACAGTGTTCTGCATATGAGGCGAGAAGAAATACGAACGAATTATGACAATTAAACCTCAGAAAGTCTCTAGCTCTAAGCTGATTTCCTTTCCTGGAAACAAAATATTAAGTCTTTCTCATCTCTATTTCACACAGTAATTCAAATAATATTATAACGTGCTGCTCGCAGCAACTTTTTCCATTATGAACAAATACAAAATAAAACAAAACACTCAAAATCCTACTTTAAGAAGACCAACCGAGGGAGGAGGGGTTGTGGGAACAGTGTGCTTGAGGCCAACCCGCAGTGACCTCTGACCTCCTGACTGCTACAGATGCTCCCTGACTGACCCAGTGGGCGGAGCCCCTGCCTGTCACTCACATATGGACACGCCCCCTTCAGGAGGCGTCATTCAATGCCTCTTTTTTTCATCTTATTTTAGTGTGCACCTTTAAATATGCACTATATAAATACACACACACACAAAGGCCGTCTGAGAATGGGAGAGAAGCGAGGGAACTTCCAAAGGGAACATGAAATTAGAAGTGGGGAATTGAAGTCAGAACAAGTCTGATTGTATCTCGAGTCTTATTATTAGTCTAGGCGCTCCTTTCTGTGAAGCTTCAGTAATGGTGGCGGCAGCTGGCTGAGTATATTAATAGATAAACCTTTTGAGCAGGTATAGTTCAGAATCTGTCATATTGCTTTTGATGTTTGGGAACAGGAGCCTTTACACTGAAAATGTACAATTCGATGGGCAAATACATCAGACTTTCAAAGTGGTCCACATTTGCAGTTGACCGATCGCTCCTTAATCTCGCCTTGAAATAAAGCAACCGTCCTTGCGGATATAAATACAATTTTACATTTGAGTGCTCGGTTGATTCCCCCGCCTGTGTCTTTCAGCGACGGCCCTTCTCCCATTGCTCAACCTTGTTGAACAAGCTCGGAACATGTGTGCAGTTGAGTATGCGTGTCTACTGCAGTTTTAGGTAGCTGGGAATAGAGTAGTTGAACATTAGAAAGTCCAGTTTGTAGAGTTGGTAGAGCTGGCCTTGCTGCTGAGAGCTGATGTTGTTGAAAAACATGGCTGCCATTTGGTCGGTGGTACGAGTGGATTTTGCGTACGTTGGGAAGCGCAAGGAGTCGCCAACCCCTGCCAGTTTGAGCACGTAGTTGGCGTCCTCCTCCAGAGTCTCGTACTTGCCCACCAGGTCGTAGTGGATATGGCAGGGATGGCAGAGCGAGTAAACCGTCTGCCAGTGTTCGTTGAGCGGAGCTTCTCTCTGAGTGCCCGGGTCCACCAGGTACTCGGCGAACTCTTGGAACTTCACGTCGGCGCCGCTCTGCAGCGCCTCGGTTGTTGCATTCTTGCGGTACCGCCGCACGATCTTTGTCCCGTAGCGCTTGTGAAACGAGGTGTTGTACCGGAGCGTGAATTTGTTACGGTAGGCTGACACCAACCGCTCGAAGGGCTCGCGCACAAAGAGGAACTTGAGGTAGCTCTTGAGCCGGTGGTTGATGTCGGGAATGCTGTACTGGTTGAGGGTCTTGAGGTTGGAGGGCACGTGGGCTTCGTTGGACGGGATCTCCATGGGGTCGCTGTACTTGCCACGGCCGCTCAGCACCATCATGACCCGCTTCCAGTTGGTGCAGGCCACTTTGGGGACGTAGCAGTAGATGAGCTCGTGCTCCTCGTCCACCACCAGGTGCTTGAGGTCGCTGGGGGTCAGGACGCGGCGCTTGCGGCTGGATGCACTGTAGGCGCGACATGTGTCTGCCACTTGATCCCTCCGTGTCTGATGCAACACCGCCGCTGCAGAGAACTCGGCCTGAGAAAGAGAAGAAGAAAAGGTGATGGTATTAATGAGAAAACAGATAAAGTAGGTTGAATGGTAGAGCATAGCTCTGGGGCATCCAGTTCTGCTCCTGGAGGGCCAATGTCCTGAGGCGTTTAACTCCAACCAGGTCCAACACACTTGGCTGAAAGTTTCTAGTGAGTCTGAAGATTGTGATTGCTTTGGTTCAGGTGTGTTTAATTAGGTTTGGAGCTAAACTGTGCAGGACAGTGGCCCTCCAGGAACAGGTTGAGACACCCGCAATGTCAAGATCATGGGTTTGATTCTCAGGGAATGCATGAACTGATACAATGTAGATATTCAATGCAATATAAGTGGCTTTGGATAAAAGCGTCAGCCAAATGCATAAATGTGAATATAAATGTAAAGACTCATTTCCATTGTGCAATTTAAAGCACTTTAAAGACCATACAGTAAATCAGCAGGCTGCCATAAAGGGGAAAGTTTTGCACCAGACAATATTATTAAAATCTTAGCTTAAATGCTCTACAGCAGGGACACTTAATTCTGCTCCCAGAGATCTTCCTTCCTGCCAATTTTAGTTTTAACCCTTTAAGTTTACTGCAACATCCTATCATTTCAAATAATAAGTGTATTTAATTAGAGAAACTTAATTTTGCAGGAAGGTAGATCTGTGTGGTAAAAATATGAAAGCATCCTAAATAAATAATTGACTATAGTGTCACTTTACTGAAGCCAGAGCAAATTATTAAAATCTTATCTTGAGACTATTTATAACTTTTACGATCTTAAAAAAATACATATAATACTTTGATATAAGATACTGTGCCTCATTTGGGCCAAATTATAACAGTAATATCTGTAGATAAAACAATCACTGAATGCACTGCAACAATCTGAGGGAAAAATTCATCCAAGGCAGCAGATAAAGGTGATTATTTTTTACAATTGCGTTTCTAAAAATTATATGAAACCAAAATTTTATTGCAGCAAGTTTATCAAGTTCAAATATTGTGAAAATACTTTCCAAAGGGTTTAATCGAATTACAATTGACTATTTTACCCAATATTTGTGCATGCTTTTTGTTATTAGCTTAGCATCACATAAATGTCAAATTCTATTGCAGTCAGTTGTAAGTCTTCCAGCAAGCAGTGCTATTTTGTGGTGTTTATCCTATTAAATAATGCTCTTAAAATCCTGACCTTCTTCCACTCTGTAACAAAAGCAGTGAACACACACCATCTCACCACATCAAACAAACCCAAGACTTGTGAAAAGTACTGCTGAAGGTCTGAGGCAGTGAAAGCGGAATCTTGCTGAGCTGTGTTGACCCTTCCCTCAATCTGCTCAATAGGGGCCAAAAGTTAAAGGTCAGTCTTACAGGTCAGTGGTGAATTTATGACTAACAATGCAGTATTTAGCATATATGCAGGAGGTTTTCTAGTAATTCAGACATGCACTTGAATACTGGAAATTCTATCTATCTATCTATCTATCTATCTATCTATCTATCTATCTATCTATCTATCTAT
>CM071941.1:6897500-7075000 GCA_036784905.1 Acrossocheilus fasciatus
ACACACACACACACACACACACACACACACACACACACACACACACACACACACACACACACTTTTCCACCACTCATCTCTCCTCTCTAAAATAATGACTATAAAAAATATTGATTGACCACTAGGGTCTTCCCAATAAAAAAAAATCTGAACGTACCATCAAAATTCATAACTGCACCATGTATGAACAGAACCAGACTCAATACTGTATCCTAACTGAGGCTACCGTCCACAGGTTTTGTTATCTATTCCCACCTGTTTCTCTCCTGCGCTCACACAGATCCAGCATCAATCTTCAACACGCACTTTTACCTCGTTATCACAGAGCAGACAACGATGCTAAGATACATGGGCTTTCTCTCGGCCTATGTTTCTTTGTTTCTCTCTCTCTCCCTCCCTCCCTCAGTATCTCTCTCTCAGACAAAAACACACGTTCACATGGTGCTCTGTCAGTCTGTAGACGCCCTGAGCTAATTTATTCCCAGCACACCAACACAGCTAGCTGCTCTCTACCGCAATTAGATAGCTGGAATGCATTCACATTACAATAACACTAGAATGACACACACACACAAATGCCCACTGAATCTCTGCCAGAGGTTTGTGGGAAAGAAAAGCAGATATATTTGCATTCAGTAGCAAAATGCATTAGTAAAGATCCAGCCTTGTGAATTATTTGATAAGCGGATATGTCGAATAATGAGTCAAAGTTAGCAGATGAGTATTCGGCTGGTCATGTGATCTCAAAATGTTGATCCTTCCATATAAAATTAAGCAGCTTTTAATAGGCTACCGATATGATTTTAACCATTTTTTTTTTCCCCAAAAGTATCCTTAAATTCTTTACGTGTTAAATTTTAATGAGGAAAAAATGACTGCACGCACCTTTAATGAGATTCAAATCACACAGTAAAACACACAACTGGCAGTAGCCCGCGGTAATTGTAACATTTTGTCAAGTCGATACGCTACAACAGAGCGTTGAGAGCAGATTTGCGTGAGTGTGTCTGAGGTACGCTTGTGTTTGTGTGCGGTACATTTATTTTCACCACGTTCAGGCTTTCCTGAAATAGAGAAAATGCAAAACACCATAAGAAGCAAACATAAACAGCACCAGGAGCAATGCATTAATAATCACACATTCAAAGCGTCTGTTTGCCCACCAGAGAGAGCGGCGGGATGTTTCTTAAATATATTGGCAGTTTTGGCCCTGTGGAAGTTTAGGAAGTAAACTCTTGAAAATACTTTCACAATCTAATTTACTTAATGTTCATCCTTGAAAAAAAATGGATTGCAAGCAGATTTTTGGTATTTTTTGTTATACAAATCATAAGTGTCATTTCCACAAAATCTCAAATGATACAAATGACATTGATGGAAATTACATTTAAACATTTTTGTTTTGCTAGTCTATTTTCAATAGATAGCTATTTCAATTTATATATTATTAAATATTTATAAATAAACAAATAATTTGATTTTTAAGACTATATTTGACCCTGGACCATAAAACCAGTTGTAAGTCGCTAAGGTATATTTGTAGTAATAGCCAAAAAATACATTGTGGGTCAAAATTATCAATTTTTCTTTTATGCCAAAAATCATTAGGATATTAAGTAAAGATCATGTTCCATCAAAATATTTTGTAAATGTCTTACCATAAATATATCAAAACTTCATTTTTGATTAGTTATATGCATTGCTAAGAACTTCATTTGGACAATTTTAAAGGCGATTTTCTCAATATTTAGATTTTTTTGCACCATCAGAGTCCAAATTTTCAAACAAACCACACATCAATGGAAAGCTTATTTATTCAGCTTTCAGATGATGTATAAATCTCAATTTTGAAAAATTGACACTTAAGACTGGTTTTGTGATCCAGGGTCACACACACACACACACACACACACACACACACACACACACACACACACACACACACACACACACACACACACACACACATATATATATATATATATATATATATATATATATATATATATATATATATATATATATATATATATATATATATTAAATACATTATAATTATTTTATTATATATAAATTATTATATATCATAAATGTGCACCAAATGTGCACCAAATATCATAAATGTGCACCAAAATTCTTCAGAAAAACATTGTATTAATATTAATAATTGTATTCATATAATTGTTGGTTGCAATTTTTATTATAATGTAATAATTTGTATTATTATTATTAAACATACAGTATAATGGATTTTCAAAATTTAACACTGAGAGTCTTATTGAAAGTTTAAGTCTGTTAGTTTGCATAAAAATGAAGCTGTGCCCATAGAGTTGAAGAAACACCCACTAATGTCTCACTGAAAGTTCACTGCTGCTTTTTAGGAGATTGATTCTCGGTCACTCAGGTTATGATTTGACCCTGTGACCGCGACGACCTCAGAAGCTCTCAGACGAGCTCTTATAAGCATGAGATGAATTATTAAAGAAAGTCAAAGCCTTGCCTCTCTCATCCTTTCCTCCATCTGTCCTCATGCTGAGATTTATCATCCATTTATATGAGCTCAGAGAGGGAGATTAGCACACTCAAAGGGCTGAAGTTTAACTCAGAAAATAAATTTGATTTCCTTACTGGAGACCTCCACAATAAAATGAAAAGTCTGCACTTCTGTTCGCATAAGATATGCATTAACATTTATATTATATTATATTATAACACGCATGTAATATGGTAATATGTTATATTAAAAAATTGTGGTAACACTTTACTTAAAGCCTTTGTACAATGCATTACAAAAGTAGGATTAATGCATTAATTATGCCTTTGTAATTCACATTATAATGCACAGTATAATCTCATGAATAATTGTAACCACGGTTAATACATTATAACACTTATCAATTCATTGTTACACTTGGCATTTTAAATTCAGTTATAATTATGTACGACAAGATATAACGCACATTATCAATAATTATAATGCATTATACCTTTTAATAACCCTTTATAATGCATTATACATAAAGGCTTTAAGTAAAGTGTTACCAAAATGGTAAATGTAAATTATTCCTGTGATGCAAAGCTGAATTTTCAGCATCGTTGCTCCAGTCTTCAGTGTCACATGATCCTTCAGAAATCATTCTAATATGCTATTTGGTGCTCAAATATTATGATTTATTATTGCCATTCCATCTAAGGGATATCATGATACATCTTTCCATGATTTTTGGCTGAATAGGAATTAGATCAAATAAAAATAAATAAAAAATACTTTTCCCCCCAAATACAAATCTTTTGAACAATATAAATGCCAATTCAATGTGTCCTTGCTGAATACAAGTATTAAATAAATTGAAAAAATAGTAATAAAAATCTTACATTCCTCTTATATCTTACATAACTTTTAAATGGTATTTGTGTTTCACAAAAATATTAAGCGCATTTATAATACATTTATCAGAAATATTTCTTGACAACCTCGGGATATTAGAATGATTTCTGACGAATCTGTGACACTGAAGACTGAAGTAAAGGAATAATTTAAAATATATGAAAATAGAAAGCAATTACTTTAAATTGCAATTGTATGTTTATATTATGTAAATTACATTATGCAATCTATTTAAAGCAAGTTTAATAAATAAACATATTAATATATTATATATAAACATGCTAATCCATGCTAGTATGGTGTTCGAAACTAAGAAACACATTCGTTTGTTTTTCAAAGCCTTAACAGAATCTGATCTTAATCACATCACGCTGAAATTCAAGCAGAATTGGTGCTGATACACAGGAAGTTGATCAGTTTATACAGTGTGGACCCGTCAGGCGATGAAGATGATGATGATGATGATGATGATGACTCATGCCTGCTGCGCTGAGTCCAGCTGAGTGCTGCGTTAGTTTGTGCGCGCGCGCGTCTGTCTGTGTTTGCTCAGTAAACACCAAACTGCGTGCCAGCTCTCAGACAGTTAATACCTCTTTTTAGCCGTCGCATACACATATTCATACACACGCGCGCTGCTGATAAAGGTGTCCTTGTGCGTCTCTCCCCCTCACACCCAGTCCCTGCTTCGACGCGCTGCTCGTCTCGACGGATCTCTTGTCTGTCTCTCAAAGCGGAGGACTTGATTTAATGCTGCTGCAGTAAAATTGATCCCGTGTCAATGAGAGGAGGAGAAAGAGAAAGAGGCGAACGCGCCTCACAAGAGACCAAATCAACTTTTCCGAGCTGTAAAAGCTGAAGCAACTTTTCCATGATTTCGCTAACAGCCACACAGCAGGGATGAGCTCGTTCGCTCTCGTAAAAACACGCGTTTACACTTCATTTTAATAACGTCGGCTACTAAAAAGGTCAAGCCACTGAGTGATGATGTAGTTCCAGTGTTACATCATAGCATGACTCTATTATTGCATCATCCCACAATACAATCAGAGCCTTTACTATGGATATTTTTAGTCATTTTTAGATTTTGTTTATGCTCATACTTAAAATAAGGGATTTTAAGGGGGCCATGAACTGAGAAACCAAAATTCCCTTGATCCTTTGACATATAAGAGGTCATTGTACTTGTCTTATAAAAACATCCTGTAAGTTTCAGAACTCAAAACTTTCTCATTAGTCTAAAAACAGCTTATATTGAAGGCAGATTGCCAAAACACAGCTTTTGGAATGTTCTATGATGTAATGTGGATAAGCACCGCCTCCGCAGAAGGACATCAACACCTGCTTCTACATCGCTGCCTGTTTAACAATTTAGCATTGCCGTCCTTCTGATCTCAACATTAGGAAAGAGTGGATGAACTTTATTTTTAATGAAGGTCCAGACCGCGTCAGTAAGAACTTGGTCCTTTGTTTACTTCATTTTACCGCGCATTTGTTTACAAACAAAGCACAATCCGACGCAGGATTTTCAGAAATATTGAAACTAAAAGACGATGGTGTGCCGACTATATTGGATCTAACAGTAATGTTGCAACACAAGTGTAAGTAACTGTTTTTATTACGTGATCACTATTGCTTTGTCTGTTATTACAGATCATTTGATATGTACTATTTATGCGTTCTAACCTAAATCACAGCAGTGTCCATCTGTGAAGGATGTAGGCTGTCAAACACACATCTGTTAGCCAATCATAGCAGTGGGTGTTTACTTCCAAGTCTACAATGTGCCACGCCTATTCAAGTAGAGCGTTCTGATGAGGGGGGTTAAAAATAGGACAGAAAATAGCTTATTACTTCTAATTTATGAGGTTTTTGATGTAAAACTCTGAGAACAGTACAAAATAAAAAACAAAGGCAGTTCATGATCCCTTTAACAAAGGAAAAAGACTTATTGAATTGTATAATGTCATTTTCTGGTGTAATTAATCATGTGACTTCCTTTGACCTCCAGTGAGTATCCAATAGAGGTGTATATGAACAGCACCGGCGTGAGAGAGGGTGAATGAAGCGATAGAGAGGGGGGGGGGGTGAATGGGTGCAGTGTCGAATGCCCTCAGCGCTCAAACAGGAAGTTTCCACTGCCTCTGCCCGGCGCTGCCAATGTGCCCTTTCTACTAGCCAGGTACACGCAGAAACACGCACACATCAACTCACAGGGTGCTGCATTGAGAGGTTGCGTAAAAGTGCGAGGGAAATGCTACCATGTGCACTGGCAGTGTGTGGTAGAGGATTGTGGGATACCTCTAGAGTGATGTAAGACTGTTACACTACAGTGTTGAAGAAGTTACTTTGAAATTGGAGCTTGCCACGCTACTTTAAAATGTTCATTTGTGTTTAGTTTAAGTATAACTCAAAGTAAAATGTAAAACTTAATAAAAAACTATTGACATTTTAAAAAATAAACAAAAAATAATAAAAATGACAAAAACACAAAACAAAATTGTTAAAACTTAAATTAATTAAAATAAAATGAAAAATATACAAAAGTAAATATTTTATATAAATTCATTCAAATTTTAGTATTACTGTACATTTATGTATATTCGGTAGGCTATATTTAATTATTTACCTGAATCGAAAAATTAAACTAATATTTTATTTTGCTACTAAATTTGCAGGGGAGTAGAGAGGTAAGTTATGATTGAAACCTTTTTCCCCCAAACCAGTTAATTAGAATTAAATATCCAAATGATATGACTTACTAAATTAAATTAGACATGTATTTGTATTATGAAATAAATGAAATATGTATTTAAGTTGGAAAATTTGCTTCGTTTAGTTATTAACTGTGTAGATTTAGACACACACCCTCTTTTACCCCGAACCACCTCACCAGAAAAAACCTGCCTTAAGAAAACAAATAAAACCACGCATTTCCCACTGAGCCAGCGAAAGAGACTCATACAGAGGACAAGGAGAAGCGAGGGAGGGTGGGAGTACCAGGGAAAAAAAGGGAGAGAGTGAGAGATCCTGAGAAGTCAATGTCAAGCCAGTGATTTTCCACCTCTCGCACCTGAAAAGCATCTTACACTGAGCTACAGAGACAAGTGGCATAGAGGAGTTCAGTTCAGTGAGTTCACAAACTAATGTCAGAGCTGTGCTGCTGTGTGCTGAAGGAAATACGAGACATCTGATGCTTTGATTATAGCTCTCCTCTGAAGAGTTTAAGCATAATGAAAGGCTGCCTGAACTTTCACCAGATTATCAAAGACTCTCTCAAACACACACACAAAGGGTATTAGCTTTACAAACTCACTTTTATTTTAATGGTTTACTGATTTCAGTTTAGAGTGTATATACGGTATAGTGTGTGTGTGTGTGTGTGTGTGTGTGTGTGTGTGTGTATATATATATATATATATATATATATATATATATACAGTGGTGTGAAAAAGTGTTGGCCCCCATCCTGATTTTTTATTTTTTTGCATGTTTGTCACACTTTAATGTTTCAGATCATCAAACAAATTTAAATATTAATCAAAGATAACACAAGTAAACACAACATGCAGTTTTTAAATGAAGTTTTTTATTATGAAGGGAAAACAAAATCCAAACCCACATGGCCCTTTGTGAAAAAGTGCTTGCCCCCTCTTATTAAATCATGAAAGAACTGTGATTAACCACATTATTTTAGAAAGCTGAGTTAAATTTCACTTGCCAAACCCAGGCCTGATTACTGCCAGACCTGTTGAATCAAGAAATCACTTAAATAGAACCTGTCTGACAAAGTGAAGTATGTTTAAAGAGCAACACGTCTTTCAACAGTTTACAGTTTACATGTATCAGTCTGGAAAGGGTTATAAAGCCATTTCTAAGGCTTTGGGACTCCAGCAAACCATGGTCAGAGCCATTATCCACAAATGGAGAAAACTTGGAACAGTGGTGAACCTTCCCAGGAGTGGCCGGCCTACCAAAATTACTCCAAGAGCACAAAGACGACTCATCCAGGAGGTCATAAAAGAACCCAGAAAAACATCTAAAGAACTGCAGGCCTCACTTGCCTCAATTAAGGTCAGTGTTTATGATTCAACAATAAGAAAGAGACTGGGCAAAAACAGCATCCATGGGAGCGTTCCAAGGCAAAAGCCATTGCTGACCAAAGAGAACACAAAGGCTCATCTCACATTTGCCAAAAAATATCTTGATTATCCCCAAGACTTTTGGGCAAATATTCTGTGGACTGATGCGACAAAAGTTGAACTTTTTGGAAAGTGTGTGTCCCGTTACATCTGGCGTAAAACCAACACAGCATTTCATAAAAAGAACATCATACCAACAGTCAAACATGGTGGTGGTAGTGTGATGGTCTAAGGCTGGACCTGGATGACTTGCTATAATTGATGGAATCATGAATTCTGCACTCTATCAGAAAATCCTGAAGGAGAATGTCCGGCCATCAGTTTGTGACCTCAAGCTCAAGTGCACTTGGGTTCTGCAGCAGGACAATGATTCCAAACACAGCAGCAAGTCCACCTCTGAATGTCTCAAGAAAGACTAAATGAAGGTTTTGGAGTGGCCAAATCAAAGTCTGGACTTAAATCCAACTGAAATGCTGTGGTATGACCTTAAACAGTCCATTCATGCTCGAAAACCCTCCAATGTGGCTAAATTAAAACAATTCTGCAAAGAAGAGTGGGCATGTTGTTTATATTCCTCCACAGCGATGTGAAAGACTCATTGCCAGTTATCGCAAACACCTGATAGCAGTTGTTGCTGCAAAGGGTGGCACAACCAGTTATTAGGTTTAGGGGCCAAGCACTTTTTTACACAGAGCCATGTGAGTTTGGATTTTGTTTTCCCTTCATAATAAAAAAAATCATTTAAAAACTGCATGTTGTGTTTACTTGTGTTGTCTTTGATTAATATTTAAATTTGTTTGATGATCTGAAACATTAAAGTGTGACAAACATGCAAAAAAATAAAAAATCAGGAAGGGGGCCAACACTTTTTCACACCACTGTATATACTGTATACTGTATACTGAGTGTGTGTGATCTGGCAGACAAACCTTTTAAAATGCTTATATTTTTATTTTATTTTATTATTATTATTAAATATTTTATTTTATTTCAGTTTTGCTATTCCAAATGTGCTTTTTTTTTTTTTTTTTTTTAAATTTCCTTAAATGTGTGATGTATGTTTATTTTTAATTTCAGTTTAGATAGATTGTATACAATACAGATTGTATATTCACTTTTGCTTGTAGTATTATATTTAATAAAGTAATTAAGAAACCAACAGAACATTTAAAGAATATATAAAACAAAGACTTTACATTTTAAAACAGCAAAATCTGGTGGACTAATGCTAAAAAAAGTTTATTTTATTATTTTTTTTTTTTAATAAACCATCATGTGAAAATCACTAATCACAAAAATGATTTATATTAATTTCTTTATTATTGTTAGTTTTCAATCATTGCTTGTACTTTAGTTTCAGTTTTTCATTTTCTTGCATTAACTGTTTTCAGTTCATATACATGCTTTTAACTCAATGGTTTTCATATGAGTATACAAAAATAGCACAGCGAGTTAATTTACTGTGCACTTCAGTGAACCTGAAACTAAAGCCATAAGTCTCTGCTCTGTGCTCGGGCTCCCTGAATTCCTGTCCAGCATTTAGTCCCAGAGCAAAGCCACATGACCGTAAACATCTGAATATGGAACGCCGCAAATGACTCTGACAGTAAGAGAAAGCATTGAGGATTTTTAAAGCCCAGTGAAACTGATTCTGAGATGAGAGTGTGAAATAAATGTGTCAGTTTGTGGGTTTCTGAGTCAGATGCTCTTTGATTAGGTACGTCTCCGTGCTTGTCTGATCTTGCATCTTTTCATGTTTTCATAATTGTTTGTGACGGTTGGGGTGTGTGCGGCCCTCAGGTGTTACCCATCACTCTCACACACACACACACACACACACACACACACACACACACACACACACATACAGTGATGAAATCAAGCAGCCGTGTTCCAGTGATGAAGGGCAGAAGAGCGCTTAGACACAGTGAAGTATGACAGCTGTCAGCCAACCTCTATAGACTCGCTTCATTCATTCCCATGATCCCTCTCTCCTTCTCAGACTGATTCGTCAGCAGTGCCTTTGATATCTGGATAAGTCATTTCTGTAACATGATCTTGCTACATGATACGATTACTCAGGTTTAATATTAAAGGGATAGTTCACCCAAAAATGAAAATTCTATCATTTACTCCCTGTCAAGTTGTTCCAAACCTATGAGTTTCTTGTCGGTAGCCTTAAACTTCCATAGTATGGAAAAAAAATAATAATAAAAATGGAAGTCAGTGGCTACCAGCAACTGTTTGGTTGCCAACATTCTTTAAAAAAAATCTTCTTTTGTGTTCAGCAGAAGAAAGAAACTCATACCGGTTTGAAACAATTGGAGGGTGAATAAATGATGACAAGATTTTCAATGTTGGGTCAACTAGACCTTTAACAAATCTCTGTTGCAAAACACACTGAGCTGTCTACCTTTTAGGTTTTAAAAAGCATAATTGTGACACTGGACCACAAAACCAGTCATAAGGGTCAATTTTTCATCAGAAAAAGCCGAATAAATAAGCTTTCCACTGATGTATGGTTTGTTATGATCAGACAATATTTGGCCAAGATACAACTATTTGAAAATCTGGAATCTGAGGGTGCAAAAAATTTTTGAGAAAATTGCCTTTAAAGTTGTCCAAATGAAGTTCTTAGCGATGCATTATTACATATCAAAAATTAAGTTTTGATATATTTACAGTAGGAAATTTACAAAATGTCTTCATGGAACATGATCTTTACTTAAAATCCTAATGAGTTTTGACATAAAAGAAAAATCGATCATTTTGACCCATAAAATTTATTTTTTCTGTAAAAAATGTAAATAAACAAAGATTGTTTGAAGAAAGTAGTATTTAAATTGTTCTACTTCAGAATTTCATGTTTAAGTCAGTGTGTGTTATTTATCTTTATTTTTATTTTAGTTTTAGTAATTTTAGTACTGCAACCTAAACTTTTTTATGTTTTTGAACTTTTATTTAATTTAATTTTATTTTATTTTATTTCAGTTAACAAAAACGACAGTATAGTCAATAGTTTTAGTTTTTGCTAACAATAACAACACTGATGCTCACTGATATCTCAGATATCTCACAGCTCAGTAAAAAAAAAAAAAAAAAAAATACAGTAAGTTTCCAAAATGCATTGTGACAAGAAAATTCACTCAAAGTGGCAAAAATCGAATTAAATTCTGTCTACTGTTTTTTTTATTAAGGTATTGCATCACCATAATTATGCATTTTAAGGTACAATATCCTTGATGATCTCACAAAGCGTATAATAAAATCTTTTTTTAAAGTATACGATAAAGCAGATTTCCCAGAATGCATTGCGATGGAAATAAATAAATACTAAAAGTAAAAGTAAAAAATTGCTAATGCAATCCCAGAATGCGCTGAAGCGATTTCAATTGAAGAACTCAAGGTGGTGGACGTTTTGGCATAAACTAAATGTACAAGATAAGGCATATATGCATTGTAATGAGATGGCAATTTGAGAGCAATGCCAATTAGAATTATACTGTATTATAATAAAGTATCTGCTGTTTTTATGCTTATGCGTATTAGGTTAACATCAAGAGTTTCCTGTGTGCTTCCCTTAATGGGGGTGTTTGTTTCTATGTAGAGCGTACAAAATCAGTCACTAGTGAGGTTATTTCAGAACGTATGCGTCGGTTTTCCCACAACGCATTGCTAAAGTTCCTAACAAGCCAAATAAAGCTGATGAAATACTTATAGTCATGATTTTTATGATCATGCTTATTTGCTGAATTTCCACACACCGCTAGACTTAAAGCCGAGCTGCATCTCTCGGGGTGTCCTCATTAGGGCCGAGATGGTAACATTTATCGAGCAGATGATTCTTGGACCATCCTGCCCATTCACACAGAAAGAGAGCGGAAGCGTTCGGCGGATGAGCGAAAGTCTCATTACCCAGCAGGCTCAGTAAAAGCCAAACAGAGGCACATTACAACCTGACTAAAGAGCTTTGCTGAGGGCGAACAGCCTGTAAAAGAATAAGAGCGAGACAGAGAGAGAGAGAGAGAGAGAATAATCTACTATAATAGTCTCAGTGTAATAGTTTTAGTACCTGTCACAGTTTCTGGTGGAATAATAAAAGCTGTGTTGCATTTTACTGCACGCTGTATGTAGATACGGTATGATGCTTGAACATTACAACATCACACTGTTTAAGTATTCTTGTCTATTAAGTGCACACTTCAGCTTCATCTGAGTGCCTACAGTAACCTGAATCTCCAGTATAGTGTTTCTATAGTCCGCATGAATGTGGCTGCTTTCACAGTAAAGCTACTAGAACTTACATGCAACCGTGTGTGAGCCGAGGGTATTGAAATTCACAAGATAAGCAACAGCCTTTCTAAATGTACCCCGTAAAAGTGTCTCCAAAAAAACTCAATGGGACTCTGTTGCCTTCATGCATATCGTATGGCAAATCCTGCATGAGTGGTCAGAAAGAAAGCCTCATATTTGTGGAAAAAATGAATGGAACTTTACATGTGCTGCTGCATATGGAAACATAGTCTAAATATACTGTACATGTATTCAGACTTGCTTAGAATCCACCAGGGATTGAGTTTAAAAGCATGAATTTACATCAGAACAGGTGTGTGTGTGTGTGTGTGTGTGTGTGTGTGTGTGTGTGTGTGTGTGTGTGTGTGTGTGTGTGTGTGTGTGTGTGTGTGTGTGTGTGTGTTAGGTTTTGTCTACATTGTGGGGACCAAATGTTCCTGCAAGTATAGTAAAACCTGAAATTAACTACTTGTGAAGAACAGTCAATGGTTACAAAGAGTAAAACGGGTTATTAAACATATTAAATAACATCTAATGAGACTTAAAGGAATTTTCCGGGTTCAGTACAAGTTAATCTCAATTCACAACATTTATAGCATAAAAAACCAAGTTTGCAGGGATTCATTTACAATGGTAGTGAATGAGGCCAATTTTTTTTTGAGGTCTTGGCAGAAATGTGAAGCACTTTAAATAAAAATCACTTTACAATGAATTATTCTTTTAAGACTTAAAACTACATATAAATTTACACAGAAATGTTAGTACATGATTGTTTACACTAAAACCATGTTAACACACATATTGTTCACATCATAATATTCCAGGTTCAGTAAAAGTTCATCTTAAATCGACAACATTTGTAGCATAAAAAAATCACTTTTGCTGTCATAGCAAAAAAAGTGTAAAACTGGATATAATTTTACAAAAAGTGATTTTTTTCACACGTATGTTGTTTATAGTGTGTGTCTATACTATTAAAACAAGAGTATTTTAACATTTTATTGACGTTTTATCGATTGACTTCCATTGTCTGTAACCTAAATTTGACTTTTTAAAGCAAAGGAAATTCATTTTTGGTAATCAAAATGTGAAGCATTTGTGCCACAAATGCTATTTATTGAGCTTAACTTGTTCTGAAGCCAGAATATGTCTTTAAGGAATAGAAAATATCATTAGCTCAGTAGAAATACATTTGAAGTCGATAAAAAGACGTGTGTGTGTGTGTGTGTGTGTGTGTGTGTGTGTGTGTGTGTGTGTAGTGCCAGACTAGACCACCAACTGTTTGTGCTGTGACATTTCAGAGCTGTCGGCTTCCTTTACGTGCAAAACGTTCTGACAGCGCTGAGCCTGATTTCTCAAGGTGAAAGAGTTTTTGAACATGAGATGAAAACAAACTATTACAGCTACACCCTCTTTCCCAGCTTTCTGGAACAGGACGGTCGGGCGCTCGGGCGACAAAGAACACACGGGGTATGCGATCAATCGCTGAAAGGTGGAGGTGGGTGGAAACGTGCAGGAAGGTGAGCGTGAAAAATAAAGACAGAGAGAGGGATGAAATTAAACCGGATGAAATCAATGCTCACATAATGTTGGCTTTGTGGTGGAGCGGATCTGCTCAGCTAAGCTCTAGACGTGCATGTTTTACATTGGAAATGAAATGTGAGTGCTCTTATGTGTTTCCATAGTAACATACTCAGGCATTCCAAAGAAGGTCCAGAGGTTATTCTTTCCTGCTGACCTCAGTGCAGAGAGGACCAGAAACTTATAGACCCATGAAATCAGATTTGACTCAATTTACTTTTCTAATACATGTTTCTGATCTTATTGTGAGCTATTCATTGGTGCATTTCATTCTGGATAAAAAAAAAAAGTTTGTCTTAGTAATGTTTCATAACTCACTCGGCCACAGAAATGACTTTGCTTTTGATCTGTAATCATTAATCCCTCTTAATTGTTTTTTATTTGTATTTTCATTCTGGTATGTAACGTCCATATTTCACAGTCCTATCAATTCCAGTTAATTTCTGATTTATTCACTGGATTTCATATTTAATTTAAACTGCTTGTGAACACAACTTTTGAAACTAAAAAAAAAATATATATATATATATATATACATTATTTTTTACAATTTATTGGAGTTTGCTTTACAATTTTTCATTTTACAAAATTTCATGTTTAATGTAAAGTGTTAATTGCTGTTTCTTTGTAATTAATTGAGAATTTTATTAGCAATTTCTGAGTGAACATTGTTTCTACACCAACTTTTTTTTCAGTGTATGAGCTCCTCTATATTCTAGTGTATTAAAAATGTAAAAAAAAGAAAATAAAAATATAGTGTAAACCATTGTAAAATTATATTTTACTTATTCATATTTACTTTAAAATATTATTAATAGGTTTGTACAGTAAAAATCTTATCTTACCGTATACTGTAAACAATTATAAATAGTTTAGGATCATATTATATCATTTTACTGTAAGATTTGATTTTTGCTTGTAAAACTATGAATTGCTATATTATTTAGTTAAAATCTATATATGCAATTAACAAGAAAATACATGTACATATTGTTAAAATTATGTATTATATAAAATTATATATTATAAAATTATATAAATTATATAAATATAAATAATATATAATTTTTACTATAATATAGAATTTCTAATGTATAAAATATTATATATAGTTCAAATATGAGCCACATTTAAAATTTAAAGTGAAAAACAGTAAAACGACATTCCTCGACGAAGTTCCTGCATGGATTACTCCATATATTTTTATTTTTATTCATTTAATTTTTTTTGTTAACAGCTACGTACATTTGAATGTTTTTTGTTATATTTCATGTTATTTAGTGAACGTTTATTGCATTATTTTAGCGTTGGCGTGATACTTTGGTTTATGAACACTCATTGTCACCATATTTTTATAACATTTTCACCACATTTTACTGTATTATTTTTTCCCCAGGATATTTTCACAGTGTAATCCAATAGATTGATATGTGTGGCATATAAAGTCCAGCGTACTGATACCTGTGTGGGATTGTACAGCTCCTGCAGGGCGTTTCTAGAGCCTTTCCGGCAGCAGCCCTCCGCTGCGAACGGGTTCCGCCTCATAACTGCAACAAAAACAAAGAGACAGAGAGAGAGACGGACAGTTAGAGTAGCCAATCAGAGAATGACAGGAACAAAATCAACCAATCCTGACAAGGCGGGCTTCACTGAAGCGATGTGCAATTTTCATATGGCCACTTCAACACACACACATTTGTGTGAATGGATGCCCTCAGTAAAAGGGCAAATATTTAATAATGCAAAGCTGTAAAGCCATCCAACAAATCTCCATATAGACAATACATTTAATTCCAAGTCACTGCCTCAAAACACACACGCACATCTCTAGAGTGTGTATGTTGCAATGGATGAATAATTTAAGCATGGTAATGCATGTGTAGACGCTCTGCCATGTCGTAACTGACAGTAATAGTTTTATACAGTTTGTCTCTCAGCAGCTAGTCCGCAGAGAGTGACCAGCACTGCTGAAATTACACTACATGAAAGCTAATGACCAGCACCGCTGAAATGGTGCTCTATGAAAGCAGTCTCTGTGCTAAGATTGAAACTGACAGATTTAGTACTATATAGGTTCATTTATTCACTCTCATGTAACAATATCTTGACTTATAGTGTGTATTTGTGTTACGTTAAGAGTAGTATGTGTTTGCGCACACAGAAAGCATTGTTTGAAAGTGTGTTAATGCCTGTAAGTGCACAGCGTTCTCAGAGCGTCTGATGTCTTACTGTTTAATCCAGCTCGAGGTAAGGGAACCGAATGAAACCGAGACCGCTGGGAACGAGAGATGAAAAGAAAACCAGAGTGACGGAGGAACAGAAAGGATGTGTTAATGAGGAATAGAGAGACTTTTGGACAAGAAACAGACAGTTTGGATCAGGGGGTCGACAACCTGAGGGGTTGTCATTAGCGCACCAGTAATAGTGAGAGATGGCTTTATGTGATTTAATTGGCCGTTTTAAAAATGTTCAAATCCCTCGCATCTGCATGCCAGTTTTTCGCTCGCTCATAGGAGGAAGTAATCCTTCTTCATAATACTGCGGTCTGTTTTATTTAGTGTAAATATGCCCACATGGAATCCGAAAGTGACATTCAGGTTCTGCACATCCCTCACCATTTCTGTGTATGTTAGGTATTTTGGCAAATTTTCACCAGTAGAGCAGATCAAAAAGTGTGGGAAAAAGTGTGCAGATTCTATCTGAGCCAGGTTATGAAGCCAAAAACAAGTTTCATCTTGTCATATATGACACTTCACGTCAAAAGGGTGGTCATCCACTTGTAGAGACAGGCCGCGAGTACATTAACAAAGCAAAGTACTTTATGAGATTTTAGCCAACAAGCAAACAAGCTTTGTTACTGGCAAATTCATACCTATTTTAACTAGTCATGCGTTCACTATTCTGCCGATATCGGCCATTTTGAAATGAGCAGAATCACCCCGAAAACCATTCACATTTGGCCAAAGTGTTGGTTTTTCTATTGTGTCAGCTTTAAAAGCTACCAAAAATTGTGTTGATTGCAAATTAACATGAATTACTTTGGGAGAATTTAAATAAGTGTTGGTTTTTCAATTGTGTCAGCTTTAAAAGCTACCAAAAATTCTGTTCATGGTAAATTAACATACTTTTTTGAATCATTTTGGGAGAATTTGAATAAATGTTGGTTTTTCAGTTGTGTCTGTTTTACAAGCTACCAGAAACCGTGTAAATTGTAAGTTAACATACTTTTTTTGGATAATTTTGAGGTAATTTGAATGTGTTGGTTTTGCCATTTTGTCAGTTTTAAAAGCTTTTTGCATTCTGTTAGTTGTAAAACCTACAAAAAAATCGGCATGGTAAGTTAACATACTTTTTAATTTTGGGAGAATTTAAATAATGTTGACTGTTTTTTTTTCTGTTTTTTTTTTTCATTGTGTCAGCTTTAAAAGTTAACAGAAATCCTATTGATTTCAAATTAACGTACTTTTTGGGGGGAGAATTTTGGGAGAATTTGAATAAATGTTGGTTTTTCAATTGTGTCAGCTTTAAAAGCTAACAGAAATCCTGTTGATAACAAATGAATGTTATTTCTGGATAATTTTATGAGAATTTGACTACATATTGCATAAAGCAAATTTAAAGGTGATGCAAGTTGTCCAAAAATGAAAGACAACATGAATTATTTATGATTATTTTTGCAATTCTGTTTGTCAACACTTGTTTTAAATACATTTTGAAATGTAATTTATTTTTGTGATGGCAAAACTGAATTTTTAGTGTCACATGATCCTTCAGAAAGCCTTATTCTAATAGTTTTGTGGAAACAATAAACTTCCTTACACAGGATTATTTGATGAATAGAAAGTGAAAAAAGAACAGAAATATTTTGTAACATTATAAATGTCTTTACTGTCATTAATTTAATGCGTTCTTGCAGAAGAAAAGTATTTCCTTTTTCTTTTTTTTAAACTTGACCTAAAATTCTGACCTTATCTGGCCTGCTAACTCATTACACTCAGAAACACTGGCTTGCAAACAAAGTGTGTGCGTTTGTCTGAGTTTCAATATGTGTTCACTCTGCCTGAGCATGCACTAAAATTATCCCACCTGTGTCCAGGTGGATAGTGCTGTTATTAAATTGGTGGTCCATTGGACACACACCTGCTGTAATTTCCCATATGCTGACAACACCACTGACGGTGCCACAGCACCTGCCCCCTCTCCGCTGCGTGACCTTCAGCTCACCCGCTTCATCAGACAGTTGCCCATTGTTTGTGGCAAACCATGTAGTGGGCAGTGTTATGAATATTAAACTGTAAAGATCTGAGGCTGTACACATTGATGAAATGTCTCGCCGCTGATAGATGAGGATCTAATGGCAATATTTTATCCCGGAGAGCCGGAAAACGAAAGAACCTGAGGCACAGAGATCTTGTTTAGTCCTGGGGGAAATCAGAGGACTAAATGAGCAAAGCAAGAATGTTTTAGGCTCCTAAACTAATCAACAAACAAAGTTTAAAGCCAGTGAACAAGGGAAAGGAGCACTGAATAATATATAGATTTTAAAAACTCTAAAAGGCTGGATTGTTATAGCCCAGCTGTACACATGACCTTGCGCTGCTCATTCCCAGCAGGCCTGTTTTCTCCGAGCCATGATCACACAGTCACATATCTGCAGCCATCCATCAGCCGAGGATTATGGTATACCGGAGGATTAATCTGTCTCTATCTACCCGTAACATACTCTAAAACACATCAGTTCCCTTATCAGCGCTCCAAGCGCACAAAACCATAAGTCAGACTGCAACTAAAATACGCTCACTCATAAAACCGCATATACAGTAATAAAAAGGATGTTTTCAGTCAATAAAGATGACAAGGCTCCATTTGAATGAATATAGGCCATCAGATCCTCACCGATGCACACTAAAACAGAGATTTTTTATTGTGAACCATCAGCAAGAAAATACTAGGGCTCTTGATTGATTATAAAAGAAATGCGATTAACATGATAAGCTGAATAATTAATAAAAGTGCTTGAGAATAATTCAAAGACTGCATTGAAAAAAGTGGCTTTAGAAATCAACATATTGTTTATTTTAGTTCCTTCTTTTAATTGTATCGATTTTGTTCATGCTAAGATAAAAATACTTATTAATTCATTCATTAATTCATTCATTCATTCTTTGGTCATATTCTATGGTAATTGCATTTTTATTTTTTAATAAAAATTTTATCTATCTATCTATCTATCTATCTATCTATCTATCTATCTATCTATCTATCTATCTATCTACCTACCTACCTACCTACCTACCTACCTACCTACCTACCTATCTATCTATCTATCTATCTATCTATCTATCTAATCTATGTTTATATTTATGTTTATATTTATATTTATATTTATATTTAACTTGTTCCATGGAATGTTTTGTTTTGAACATGTTCCATGGTAATTACATGGTATTCTTTGAAGTATCTTGGAATACCATCTAAATACCAAAGAAACATAGTTTTACCATATGATACCATCACTGTACCACGGTACAGTGCTTTTTTTGTAAGAGACCTGTTTCTTTATGTCTCTTGTGGACTGAGACAAGGTTTCAACCTCATTATGGTTTAAATTAGCTTTCTACTAATTCTTCAATATTTACAATGTATTCGGGTGACTTCATTAAACAACGGCTGATAAGAATTGATTGAGCGAGTGTGTGTGTGTGTTTATGTGGACTGAGAAGGAAGCGTGTGTTTGTTTCCCACCAGACACAGACATCTGGACAGATTGTCCACTTTCTCTGATTAACTTCTCTGGCATTTCCTCATTTCTCTTTTTGCTTAAGAATTTAATCCTCTAATTATATTTTTTTTTCATTTATCGAATAACAATTACTATAATGGCAAAAAAAAAGACTCTTTAAAAGACAGAAGGAAGAAAACGAAGAATATCTTGTAGCAGGAAGTTTAGCAATGAATTTTCTCTTTTATATTTTCTTGGTCTGACTGAATATAGCATTACTCAAGTAGGCAGAAGTGTGTGTGGGAACTTGAAACGAGATATTCTGACTCACTGCACCCAAACAACCACAGGATGATCTTTCCCATTCACCTATACGACCTAATGAATGAGCTCATGTGTGTATGTGTGTGTACTGTGTTAAGCTCTTTTGTCAGATAGGTTTAACACTATTGCAGCTGCCTAATCCTCTTTTATAGATATAAAAGAGAGCGATAACAATTACTGGACAAAGGATATGTGTGTGTGTTGAGTAAAACAGGTCTGAAGACCTTGATTACTTTGGTTCATGTGTATTTACTTAGGGTTGGATCTAAACTCTGCAGGACAGTGGCCCTTCAGGAACAGGTTTTGTGTAAAAGTTCTTAAAGGGACAGTCCACCCCAAAATGAAAATTCTGTCTCATGTACTCACACTCATGTAATTCCAAACCTGTATGACCAACAGGTATGAAAATATAGTCTTTTATACAGTCATCTTAAACCTGTTTATGTTCATATAATGAAAGTCCATGGGGTCCAAAACAAGTCCCTACTAACTTTTGTTATTTGGCCCAATAACCACTGAGGCACTTTTCATAATGGAATGACATGAGGGTGAACGTTCATTTTTAGGTAAAATACCACTTTAAGTTGTCTATAATGAAAGCCAATGGTGTCCAAAACAACTCACCATTGACTTTTATTGTATAGGCAACAAAAATACTGATACAGATACAGATTTGGAATGATGTGAGGATGAATGTTCATTTTTTCATGAACTATCACTTTAAAGTGTCTGTTTAAACTCAAAGTGTTTCCTTCAACTCAGATGACCGATTCTGTTCACAGTCACAAAATAAAGTGCGTCTTCACCATTAAGTCTGACTTTCCACTTAGTCAGACAAGTCAAGATGTGTTTGTCATGTTCTCCTACTACATTTCATCAGAGGGGTGTGTGAGTCGCTGTGTGGGTGAGTGCAGTAAAAGTGGTCATCTCTTCGTCTGGTCCCAGGATTGTAGGTCAGCAATGTTGAATCAGAGCAAAATAGCAGGGAAATTGGAGTCTAATAGCCCCTGATTGTTTTTTTCTGACATGCTGGGGACTTTCCCATTGACTTCTATTGTTATTACACTGAGCTAATGATGTTTTTATCCCCCAAACCCTCACAGAAAACTTCCATTAAGGCATTATTTCGTCTGTTTATTAAGCTGTCTTCCTCACAGGGACTGTTTGCTTCTCCCCAATGTAGGTGATTACAGGTTTTACTGTCCTTGAGGGGACAGTTGCCGCCACTATTTAGGCAAAAACCAACACTGAGTCGTGAATATGACTCCTAACTGCATTATACTTCACTGGACCTCTAGTGTGTGTGTGTGTGTGTGTTTGAGTTGTTTGTGGGGCTTTTTATGAGTGTGTCAGCATCCTGGCGGCGTGATGCCGACACAGCACTCTAATTGCATACTGAATATGGGCACACACGCACACACACACACAGCCAGCTGTATTCATTATCTAAACTCTTTCTTGAGACTATCGGGACGAATCTGCATCCCTCAATTTCCTGTTATGTCCCTCTTCATCTTTGTATCACTGTCCTTGTGCACAATGAATGTACACACGTTCTCTCTTTGGACGTCCCAGGCTGTCATTATTCATCCGTCTCATTCTTCCCTCGGCGTCTCCATCCGTCCTTATTGTCCCTCAGATCACATTACATCTGAAACTAACCGACAAACGCGTCACCTTGAAGACAGACAAAGAAAAAAGGCTTCACATCCCTCAAATTCACAAACTCCCAGATGCGGATGTCAACGAAAGCACTTTCTGATTCATATATTTGCTGCAAATATTATCCTTGGCTTTTTGATCTGCATTGCAGGTGGTCGCAGGATTATCTGCATCTGTCCTGCAACTCTGGCCAAAAAAACTGCCTCAAGCAAACACAAAACACAGATTTTCAAATCAAAAACACATACACATGCCATACTGCAGTCTTAAACAAGGCCGTAACTCAATGGCATGGTGCTGTCATGTTTAAAGGTGACCTGGAACGATACTCAATCATACACACTCACACACAAGATGGCAAAGATAGTAAGAAGTAGATTATAATGAGACAACAATGGCTGTGTTTGGCTGCCTGACACCATCTGAGCTGATTCAGCATCAGCTATTAACACAATTATACCGATTGCTTATACTGTACATGCACTTTCTTTAAATATGGCACTTCTGACAAAAGTTTTATTTTTTTACAAATTTGTGTTGCAATTTTGTTTAGAGATATTTTAGATGTCAGAAATAAAAATGAACATAACACACAGAATTAAGTACTTTTAATTTAAAACTACATAGTACGTTGCCCATTCTGATGTTTTTTTTTGTTTTTTTTCATAATTTTATTATTATTTTTTATTTCATGTTATGTTCATTTAATGAAAACAATGAAATCACTCAAATAAAGTTTGCACGCTGTATTTGGACATCAGATTTTTGGTAACAGCATTGAAAAAGCTGCAAAGCTCTTATACAACAAACAGAAACTAAAACAGGTCATAAAATATTTATGAGGTAGACAAACAACATTTTCTGAAAGTTAAAGCTGTAGTGTATAATTTTTTCCTGTATAAAAATAATTCCAAATGTTAAAATAAAATAATTATACAGTCATTGGTGATGCCAGTAGCACAGAAATTACACACTTCACTTCTTTCAATGACCAAAGAAGAAGAAAAAAAATCATTTTTATGACATTTTAAGCTTTATTCTGTACCCTATTTGTGGAAAGTGCCATATATAGTCATTGAAAATGGAAAACCCCTCCTCTCAATCACACAAAAGTCGAGATGCTAGTGATCTAATGCATAGAGTTGTTGTGTTTCTGTCTTCGGACCCCCTGGTGTGTGATAACGCGTCTGCAGGATGGAGTACCATCTGCCACTCAAGAGCTCCATCCATCAAAACAAAACACAGCAGACAGTCAAACAATACAGCGCATTCCCACACAGTCACAGACCACACACACACACAGAGAATGGAGACGTGGTGAGAGCTCTCCAAACACATACTGAGAAAAATGACCTTTTTTAACACAAAGACAGCATAGGTGACCTTTCTAACCTCTCACCTCTCAAAACCGATATGACATCTCACATATAAAGTCTTTCATTTTTAGACTTGAGGTTAAATATGATTGTACTTTCTTGTACATCATTGATGATGCAATAATGCTTAAAACCATCGGTAGGTTGTGAGGAGCATTTCCAGGCCAACGCTAAGCACTGCTCTGTGTGCCCATGTGGATAATTAGCTAGTCTCGAAGATGGAAGGAAGTGCTTGTGTCAGCTAAAGAGAAGAGAGGGTACAAAAAAAAAAAAAAAGAAAAGATATAGTTGAAATGCTGCCTGCAGTCATTGTTCATATCCCAACTACAACGAAGCGTTCCCTTAGGAACGTACACATCCTGGTTTGGAGAATTGTCATTTCAATGAGAGAAACCGTTAGAGCTCAGAAGCTTCATTTCATGTTGCATTCTGTATAGTGATCAAAGACTTTTGCTTCTCACACATTGGAAGACAAAGCTTTAAAGAGTTTGTGCAGGTAAGGACAGTAATGAGATGGAATAGATGAAAATGCTGTCATCATATTTAAATATGGTGCCTCAAGATGTGAAAACTATGGCAGAGGAGAAGATTTTCGGTGACTTAAAAGTGTGCATGATTGAAGAGTCTTTGATAAGCATTAAACTCGATCTCATGATGATAAAATTCTATTATTTACTTAAATATAACAGAAAATGTACTCAATAGTGACAGGATCCTCATACAATTTATACTTTCAAAAACGCTGATTCATTCTGAAACTTAAACAACAGGTTCTTCACAAGAGAATCACTGAATCATTTGCTTCAGATTCATTCAAGAACTCTGATTCATTCAGAAACTAAAAAAGTGACTGTCTTTTTGAGTTAATCATTGAATCGTTTGCTCAAGTGTTTCCTTCATAAACTAAACAAAAGTCTCTCTACAAGTGAATCATTGTATCATTTGCTCAACAGATTAGTTCACAAAAACACAGATTCATTCAGAAACGAATCAAAAGACTCTTTATAAGGAAATCGTTTATCAACAGATTCATTCAAAATTTTTGATTTATTCAGAAACTAAAGAAGTGACTGTCTTTATGAGTGAATCATGAGATTATTCACTCAACCGATTAGTTAAAGGGATAGTTCACCCAAAAATGAAAATTTGATGTTTATCTGCTTACCCCCAAGGCATCCAAGATGTAGGTGACTTTGTTTCTTCAGTAGAACACAAACAAAGATTTTTAACTCAAACCGTTGCAGTCTGTCAGTCATATAATGCAAGTCAATGGGCACATAATCTTTGAGAGAAAAATAAACATGCGCAGACAAATTCAAATGGAACCTTGCAGCTCGTGACGATACATTGATGTCCTAAGACACGAAACGATTGGTTTGTTCGAGAAACTGAACAGTATTTATATCATTTTTTACCTCAGATACAGGCAATGTCCAACTCTCCTGAGCTCATCCACAACATCCAGCGCGTGACACGTCAACGGCTCTGGAACATAGATATATATATATATATATATATATACATAGGTATATATGTAGATCCTTACGTATCGCAGCCTTTATAAACAGTCGCTAATGAGGCATCTATGTATATATATCTATGTGCCAGAGCAGGTTGACGCGTCACGGGCCGGATGTTGTGACAGTCGGACATTGAGGTTTATCAGAGATAAAAAATGATATAAATACTGTTCAGTTTCTCACACAAACCGATTGTTTCGTGTCTTAGTACATCAATGTATCGTCACGAGCTGCAAGGTTTAATTTGGATTTGTGTGTGCATGTTTTTTTTTCTCCCAAAGATTATAGGACTGACAGACTGCAACGGTTTGAGTTAAAAATCTTCGTTTGTGTTCTACTGAAGAAACAACGTCACCTACATCTTGGATGCCCTGGAGGTAAGCAGATAAACATCAAATTTTCATTTTTGGGTGAACTATCTCTTTAAAAAAACGATGATTCATTCAGAAATGAAACACAACCTGCACTGTAAAAAAAAAAAAAAGTTGAGCCAACTTAAAATTTTAAGGCAACTAGCTTCAGCAGATTTTTGAGTTTTCTCAACTTGTCGTTTTAAGATTATACAACAAAAATTGGAGAATCTCCCACAAAAATAAGTTGAGCAAACTCAAAAATCTGCTGAAGCTCTTTGCCTTAAAATTTTAAGTTGGCTCAACTTTTTTTTTTTTTTTTTTTTTTACAGTGTTTTACCCATAGACGCAGTGATTCAGATGTTTGGGAACAACAGCATTCTTCCTTAATAAATAGTTATAAATATTGTTTAATTTATATATTAATAAATTATTATTTATTATTGGTCATCAATTAATAAGGTGGCGAAGACAAGCATCTGACAAACTATTTAAAAAAAAATGCTGATTCATTCAGAAACTAAAAAAGATACTCTTTACAACTGAATCATTTGCTCAACAGATTAGTTCGCAAAAAAATGCTTATTCGTTCAGAAACTAAATCTGAGACTCTTTATAAGCAAATCATTTAATCATTTGCTCAAGAGATTGGTTCGAAACTGCTGATTCATCCAGAAACTAAATGAGTGACTGTCTTCATGAGCGTTTCAGAAATGAAACATTATCTGCTGTGTTGTGCTCAGAGATGCAGCAAAACTGGTATTTGGGAATAACAGTACTCCTACTAAATAAATATTGTTATAAATATTGTTTAATTGATTTATTAATGAATAAATTGTTCGTTAATATTAATATTTATTGACTTACGTACAGAACAAAATATGTGTAAATGAAGAGTAACTGACGTTGAAGAAGTGAATGACTTCTTTTATGGTACATTAAAAATTCCCAAAAAGTCATTTTTGGAAGTTTGACAAACACTGGGATCATTCGGGTTTATCGTGTGGAAAAGGGTGCTTTCTTTTTCTTCCAAACTCATCTCCTTTTGTTTTCCAGAGAAAAAAGAAAGTCATATGGTTTGGGTAAATGATGCCAGAGCTGTTATTTTTGAGAAAACTATTCCCTTCATGAAGTTTGCTATTGCATTCTCTTTCTTTTTCTGATGCAACTTTTCCTCTCTGCAACTACTTCTAATTTCAGGTCATCGTGGACAGTTTTGTTGGGAAACACAGCATCTAACCACATCTGACAACACCACCGGGTGACATCAAGCTGCAAACCTGGCAGATGGCAGACGTTTGTTTATACCGGGGACCCTGGGAACTAAAATGATGGATACTTAAGCTCTTTGAAGCAAAAATTAGGTATCTGATAAACTCTCTAAAGTGTTTACGCACCATAAGTTTTAGAGAGCGCGGTGCATGAATGTGACCCTTTAATCAATATGCCTCTCTCCAAACATATCTGTCTCTCTCCAGATCTGCTTGCCTACCATGTATACCGCCCATCTCAGTGGCTTTTTCAGATTAAAAATGAGGCAGAAATGCAATAAATCTTTTTAAATGTGTGTTCAGAAAATAGCTTCAAAATGTAAATAAATCTCTCAAAACTAGACTCAGCAATTAAAATAAAAGCATCTAACTGAGCTGTATAATGTTGTGGCGTGTTATCATGGTCCCCATAGGCATTAAAAAGGCCCTTGGGGGGGTTAAAAAAGCATTTAGCTTCCATTTAAGGATATTCTCTCATTAAAAAGATCTGCATTTTGTCTCCTTCAAGCATGATGGATTGTATTTCAGTGTGCATAGATGGCTACTGATAGTATTTTAATTACACTGTAAAAAAATCTTCGTCATGTAGTTTAAAAAATTAATGTGGGAACATCAAAATGAACTAACTAACTAACAAAATAAATGTTTAATATGACTGAAATATCCTTCTGATGCATGTTGTCCAATTAGTCTGACAAACAGACATTTTTAATCATTCAGGATGTGATGTTGCATTGAAATCACTATGAAGTGATTTACTCTTTTGTATAATTTTATGTATATCTGTCCTCTTTACATGCCATTATGATAACATTAATTCAACATTTCCTATGAAAGCAAATACATAATTTAGGGAATATTATCTATTAAATATTAATAAATTGAATATTAATTATATATTATATATTAATCAAATACATTATATTCTTTACTGTAGATGGTTGAATAACATGCCTTTAAATATAATATATATATATATATAAATATAAATTGTTGTATTTTTAAAAGACAATATGTAATTTTTAGGTGTTTTTTTATTTTTAAGATTTATTTTTACAGTAAAGTTCTAGTAACAACACCAGTTTTTGCTTTATTTATTTAATTTATAAAATTATTACAGTGTTATTAGAGTTAGTTTTTTTTTTTCTTTGTGAATTATCAATTCATGCATCAGAGGGCTAAGGGTCAGGTCAAGTATTTATTATTAAATTCAATATTTACTACTTTATGATCCTGAACATTGAATTGGACCGTCGTCAATTATTCCGCTTATATTACGGTTACCACACCTCAAGACATCGATCAGATGATATATTTCAAGGCATTTGTCCGGTTTTTCGACTTAAATCACTATTGTGAGAAGAATTACTTCTTCCGCATCTCATCCAACGCCTCCGTTGCTAATTCCAAAACTTCATTTTAAACCTGGCAACGGAGGCTTGAGCCGTTGTTAGTAGAATAATAATAACTAATTTCTTCATGAACAGCGCCCTTGTTGTTACCTCGCATGTGAGAAGTCATGTAGTTCTTAAGTTGTTAAACTATATTACTGGTAAAATAGTCAGAGTAGCGCAAACAGCATTAGCACGTATGTAAGCATGTGTGCAAACTGTCTGTCTGTTAGGGGGAGAGAGCGGGAGAGATAGAGTATTTTTGTAATTTTGTAATAAACAATGTAATTTTGTGGCAAAAACATGAATGATCTGTCGTTTTCATCCTTTTGATTAATATATTTATTTGTTTGGCCAGTGTCATTGTGGGTTTTAGGCTTTGAAATAACTCAAATCATTCGGTGAAGTGATACAGACGTAATGCGGTCAAGACCTGCCTGGAACTACGTTCGCCGTGCGTTTCCCTGAAAATAATTGCACACTTTAGAACGTTCGTCAGCCAATCAGATTCAAGCATTCAACAGCCCCGTAGTATAAAAAAAACATAATTTTATAATTTTCTGAAACAACTCTCCTTTGAAACCACAATGCTTATGTCACTTACAGTAGACATGCCTGGGCTATTAAATAATGTTACTTAGCTACTTAGGTTTATCAAACTTGTATGTAATGCCCACATTTCATAATCCAATCCACTTCCTGACAAATAAAATCAAGTCTCATCTTCCGTTTTTTTCTCATTTCACTCATAAATATGTCACATTATTGAAGTAAAATGGGTTGCATTAAGATAAACAACTGCACATTTTTAGTTTTGACATGGTAGCTATTTCCAACTTGCCTAATTTGAACTGGAGAACTGGATCATTATAAATGATTAATAAAAGTCCTTATAGACTGAAACGATACATAAATTCAGGCAGACACACCTATAGTTCCATATACTGTATAGCATATATTGTAATTCTCTCTGTGAAGCAAGCCAGGCTCTATTTATAGCTGCTAGGTCAGAGTTTCTCCTCTCTCAAACACGCTTCTACCACAAACCTCTAATTCTGCATGACACACCCTTACAGAAGGAGAAGGAGAAGAAGCTGCAGCACAGAAACACAACAAATAGCAACTGATGAAATTGAAACCCACGTTGTCCGAGTCCGAAGCTAAACCCCGTGTTAACTGAGACTGCGTCTTCAGAGCAGCAGAAGCTCTATAATCAGGAGGAACCAGCGTAGGTCTAATGTATAGTTAGATATGGAGAAGCAAACAGCCGTCAGCCAGATGCTCAGAAGACAAATGACACGACAACACTTCAGCCACGGCATGACTTCAATCATCACCTCTGGGCTGTTTGAAATATCTCTTTCCATTGCAGAGTGTCAAAACATGACTCAATGTATATCATAGCCATAATACACACTGTGTCCACCACACTGTAATGAAAGGATATGGCATGAACACACTCGTGTGCAATCTGTACACGTTTACATTGCTTGCGAGACCTCTTTTTATCACACTTTTCTGCAGTCAGATCACTTATAGTCATCATTTGCAACCTATTTTATTTGTGTAACCCCACCTCTAAACGGCATTGTTGTCTGCTATTCATGTGGGTCAAATGTTGTCTTCCTGTCTAAGTGGTCGGTCTCATGCTATTAGTCAAGGTCTAACTGCGCTGATCTGACCCGAGGAACCTCATGAATGTTTTAGACTGAGAGTGGCATGAGGAAAAGATGGAGAGATACAACAACCCGAAATAATGTGCCCACCGATCCTACCCCAGAGACTCACAATGGTGATCCATGCAGTCCATTACCACAGGAGCGTACCATTACTGCTCCACACGGGGGTCAGACTGATGTGCCTCTCACATCCATGGTCCTTCTGTTTAGAGTGTGGTTTGATTAGATCACCCACTTACACCTCTAATTAGCTTCATTAAATCAGACAACCCCCGAATTACAAGTGCAGTTCAAGCATTTTGCAGTCTGAATCTCCTCTCCCTCTTATGCTCTGCTCACCTTGACAGATATTACAGTTTTGGTTCCTTAGTGTTATTAATTATATATGGCCATATGTGATTACTTGATATAACTGCGATTGTTATACACTTTGAATTCCAATCACATATAGCCTGAAATACCATGTCTGTTCAGTACAGCAGCACATTTTGTGAGCAGTCAAAACAAACTCCATCATAGGAGATGTGTGGCTCCCTTTGACTTAGTTTAACAAATATTTTAAACAATATTATTCCTAATAATAATAATAATAATAATAATAACCATTATTTATTTATTATTTTTATTATTGTTGTTGTTGTTCACTAAAATAATAATAAACTATATTAATAAAATACATATAAACTATAATATTCCAGATTTTATTATTATTTAGACATTAATAGACATTATTAATAAAATAACATAATAATTTAACCTATAATATTCCAAATATAATAATAATTACTATAGTAAATGAGTAATAATAAGTATTATTGTTATTATTATTTACTAAAGTAATAATAAACTATATTAATAAAATAACTGTAATATTCCAGATATTTTTTAAGATACTAACATATCAATAGACAATATTAATAAATGAACAAAATCAATTAAACTATAATATTCCATATTATTCTTATTCTTATTTGCTAAAATACTAATAAACAATATTAATACAAATAACAATTTAATTTACACTATAATGTTCCAAATATGATAATAATTACTATAAGTAAATAATAAATTACTATAGTAAAATAATAAATAAATACTGTTGATTCTTTTAACCCAGCCAACCTAAATATTAGAGTAAATTAATCATAATAATTGTTATTATTATTGTTGTTGTTGTTGTTGTCGTTGTTGTTCGTTTATAATGAGATACAAATATTATCAACACTGTAAATTGAAAGTATAAATATTATAATATTTATTATTATAAATATTATTATATTTAGCTGTAAATATTTTAATATTTCAATTTTTAGTTCATTTAAAAAAAATAATAATTCTACCCTGTGCAATATTTGTTTGCAAACATTTGATTATGAGCAATTATACATTTCATATCAAGATGTAAGTAACATGAAATAATTAATCACAATCATTAGTATTAATAGAATTCATCCTCAGAAATTTCATAAATGTGACAGCCCTACTGTATATGGCAAATCTCAGCAAATAAAGGGGCCACAAAACGGAATAGTACTCATTTGTAAGACTTCATGAATGAAATGCAAGCGTCATATCTGAGACAACTTTAAACACATAGATCTTGCACAATGGCTGCTTTTATGAAGAACAATCAGATTTATGTGTGTGAACGAGCATTGAGTGTGAAGCAGTGAACTGCCGTCTGATGCTGTCTGTGCGAGCAGTGTTTCGCACTGTTTTGGCTCTTTGTTTAGTGTTACTATTTGGAGCATGCTCAGAAAATCAGGCCCGTAAATCACCCGCTACCTCTTACCAAAAGGCCCCCATAAGGGCCACTGTGACTGTTGCCATGGTAACATGTACAGGGAAGTGCACTGATGGGATGTCTTCATGTCACGGCCAAGGGTGGATTTTTAAAAGAGAAATTTAAAAAATGTGAATTAAGCAAACAACAACAACAGCATTGAGACTTCTTAATAATCAGACTTTGTCCAGGCTTTGTAATTAGGCTTGGAATGAGACTCTATAGCACTACTATTCACTCAAACACAAACACTTTCACGTGATTTCCAGGCAATACGATCAGTTCTCTACATAACATCCACATTCCTGCTAAAGTTTCGCTTCCTTATTCTCAAAACAAAATGGTATGGTTTTAAAGTAGCTGAAATACACACACACACACGCACACACACACACACACACATACACACACATACACATACACATACCACAAAATTACAGACTGGAAGAGGACTATGCAAAAGTGAGATCTTAAAATAGCCCGGTTTTGGGTAGGGGGGTGGGGGGTTTGACAGTGGTCAAACCAGAAGAGTCACTCTGGATGCAAATTATGAAGGACAGTGTCACAACACACAAACGCTTCCACTTATTGAGTTTGTGAAGGACGAGGCCATTGTAACACATCTTAATGCATCAGTAACCTATTGTAATATACACTTCAGGGTCATCCCTTATATTCACTTTACAATACAGCATGTCAGCAGGACCTTCACATTACAGGAGTTTGAAGTTTGAAAGTCTGTGTATTAAAGCCCATTCACACTGTAACTATAATAATAATGGTTACACTTTATTTTAAGGTCCAATTCTCGCTATTAACAAACTATTAACTATGACTTTTGCCTCAATAAACTGCTAATTTGCTGCTTATTAATAGTCAGTAAGGTATTTGTTATGTTTAGACATTGATTAGGATTAGGGATGTAGAATGCAGAATATGTGCTTTCTAAGTAATAATGAACACCCAATATACTAGTAATATGCATGCTAATAAGCAACTAGTTAATAGTGAGAATTAGTCCCTAAACTAAAGTGTTACCACAATAACTTTATTTGTGTCCATATCAACGCATGATAACATTGTGTTTATTATAAACACGATACAGTTATGTTGTCTGTCACTTTAAATGCTTGGGCTCTTTAAAGTTGTGTAGTTTCTGAATGGCTGAAAAAATAGTTTTGAAAGTTACTCAAATGACATTGTTCCCTCATAATGAATATTAAACCTTCATAGTTATAGCTGTATCATTATAGTTATTGTCCTTGTTGTGAACGACCCTTTAGTGTTGTTGAAGATTTTTCATTGAGTCTTTCTGCAGGTTGCATCGTTTTGCCAGTAGGTGGCAACAAATGACTGTCTTCATTAGAGAATCATTGAATCATTCATTCAACCTATTCGTTTAACAGCACTGCTCCATTAACGAACGAAACAAGTGACTGTTTTTATGAATGCATCGCTGAACCATTCGCTTGACTGATTTGTTCAAAAACAATAAATCACTCAGGTTTCAAAAAGAAATGCTATTGCTGTGTTCTTGGTTCTCCTTATTTGAAATATATTAGAGCAAAAACAGACAAAGTAACTGGCAAAACTGTGTCTAAAATGTCATTTACTCAATAAGACTTCTTCGTTTATTGGTGTATAAGAGCAATCTTGATATTTCAAAAGCCTCCTTGTTATTCCAAGAAGCTCTCAGAAATGATCCAAGCTGTCGTTGCTAGATATAACGTTACGTTTTCAAATTAGTAACAAAAAATTTAGACATATTTGCTCATATTCTATGCGTTTGTTTGCGTGTCTCAACCAACTAGAGATAAAGCAACATTGGCTCAACCAATGGCATTAGTTTGGAGATGGGATTATCAGTTTGCAGCCAATGGCAGATAAGGGGAGTGTTCAGGGGAAACCCACTTGAAAACAGTCATTATTTTTGTTTAGTGGTATAGAAATGACATTTCAAATGGAAAAAGTGATTAAAATGGTGGTAAAATATACACATTTACTTAAATTGCAACCTAAAATCTTGATGTTAAACAAAAAAAGTTAATGCACATATAAATATGGCTGCATGCTTATACACCCATTTTATAGGATTTTAGCCCAACCCATGCAGTCTATGTATGCATTACACAAGTTCTCTCCATTTCTATCTTTTACCTCAAATCTGCACTCATATCAAGTGTCATGTGTCTGTTTATGCCCGTTGCAATTGCTCAATGCCTCGATTCCTGTCATTCAGGAAGAGGGATTAAATGAATGAATAAACTTTTCATCAAAAGCTGTGGATTCTCGCTGTATCCACCCTTCATCTTATTATTCAAGGGACTGAGCTCTCACGTCCACATGCTTACAAACACCTACAAAAGAAAAGCATCCACACCGCTAACACGCACACGTGTGAACACCTGTTTACACTCTCACACCCCATCCCCCAAAACACACATCATACATGCCACTGTTTCCATGGTGATCGCTTACACCCCGTGAAATGTGGAATTTCTTCATCGTCGCATATCTTCTCACTCGAGTTGGCTCTTTTCTTTGTCTCTTTCTAATGGCCTCTTTCGTCCTTTCTCTTTACTTTGGCCTGTTGTACTGATAAATATGTTTTAATCAATGGACAGGATGAGCTATTAAGTACTGCTGGAACAAATAAACCTCATATACACATATATAATGTGTGTGTTTAAGACAAGTGTGCTTGTTCAGCACTCGTGGATGGTGATAGATAACTCGTCTATGGCCATATTTTAAATGCACAATATTCAGGAGAAGTCTGTACAAATACACACCCCTCCTGAAAGCATACACACACAAGAACGCGCAGGCAAACCGTTTCCCTTATTAAAAACCATAATTCACTTTAGCACTTTTCAAGAATGTAATTAATTGCTCGGCCTGAATGTGAAAAACTCAGAATTGTACCTAAAGTGGTGGACTTCACAAAGAAATGTGCAAGTCGTATTTCAGAATACTAAAAAATAAGTTATATTTTGCATTGTGAGATTATTTTCATGACGATTAAGACCTCCAAAATTCTGTACAACAAATACTTTACTATTTAAATATTTTTGTATATTATATTATATTATATTATATTAAATTACATTACATTACATTACATTACATTACATTACATTATATTATATTATATTATACACTTTTCCATTTAAATAGTTTACAATATTCTGTAATAATACTTGTTTGGTGTGGAATATCAATGAGATGTTCCGATCATGACGTTAAACTCTAGTTCAGTTCACTTTGTCTTTTGCATGAGTGTGTGTGTGTGTGTGTGTGTGTGTGTGTGTGTGTGTGTGTGTGTGTGTGTTTATTAGCCATTCTCATCCCTTTATTGGGTTCATAGTTCATTCTGTCACAGACCAAAAATGTGACCTCTCTCTGTCATCTTGGTAATGGGCGTAAACAATAGCCAAATGTAGTTAGGCCCCTCTTCTCCTATTCTATTCTCCCATTAACAGTCTAGAGCTCAAGTCTTACGGCAAGATCAATGCTTATCGATAGTCTCGCCAGCAAAACACTCAATTCAGCACGTGCTGACACTCCACGCTGAGCATAATGACTGCAGCTAGTAAGCTGACAAAGGCCCTAATGAGACACACAAACACACACACACACAAAATATCCACATTATTATGCCCATAAGAAAAAAACAAAAAAACAAAAGAGATCTCATTGATTCTCCTAGAAGTCTCTTGCTGAATTTTCATCTGAACAAAAGACTCCAAATGATAAAAATATCAGCACACACAGTCATTTTATACCTCTATACTTATGCTGTATGTCAACAATTGTCTAATTTTATTCCTCCCAAGGACTTTTAGGAACAATATCAAAACCAAGTCACTTATATAAAGCGTATCTGAGAACTTTATCTCTCCTAAGCTATAAAAGTACAACCTCCGAGTGCTTCTTCTGGGATCTGCACACACCATGACCTCCTGAAACTGTAATTATCAAATTCAAAAAAGGAGCAACACATAATCACACAAAACAAACTCACTTTACCAAAATATTTAAAGCACTGGCTCCAAAAAAGGCAAAGTTATTATGGGATTTAGGATATAATCAGCCATACACAGAGATCTCTTCATTCTTCCAGATGCGGGTGGCTGGCATCCAGATGTTGGATTTGGTAAATGACACTTTTGCCGTTTTCCATCGTTAAGACGCGGCTCCTCCCACGACAACGTGCTACAGACGGCGCAAACTGGGCTTAATGAGCCTAATGGGCTGACTCATAAACCACAAACATGTGCATACCTTTTATCTCACACATATGGCAGCGCTGGGAATTATTTTAACAATTAACCATCGGAGAGACAGAAAGGGCACGAGAGAGGGAGACAGATGGGCAGAAAGCATGTGCCCGTCTGTCTGCAGGCGTGGCTTTTGACATCAACCGAAATGAAAGAACAAGGAAGCCTTTTAGATATGCCGGGGTTTCCTACAGTTGACATTCTCCAGAAATACGATACAAGCTTATTGGGATACGCTGCATGTTTTGAGGGCAGGTATGATAGCAGCAGCTGTTCGTATGCCACCCAAAAACATGAATCAGGGAGTGTGAGCCACAAATTCAATCCGTTTCAGCAGATGGATATCAACCAAATTGGTCTGGTGGGCTCCAACAACACAAGCTCTGGCTCGAACACAAAGGCATGGTGCAATAATGACAGCGAAGTGCAGCGAGGAGAATGTGGATCAGGGCCATTAATCAAACATGATTTCACTAAATATAAGTCACAAAGGCAAAAGGAATATTGCTTTATGCATATTTGTATAATATGTGTATATCTGAACAACACATCTTAATAACCACATCTCTTCTCTTTGTGACCACATATATACCATATACATACAGTAAATTAACTGTATATAATTCCAAATGAAATATTTTGCTGAAATATTAATACTACAGCTGTACCAGTGTCCACAATATATCTACATATATATATATATATATATATATATATAACAAAATTTGTATTTTAATATTAATATATATTTTTATTTCATATTATACAGAATTTGGTATTGTAATGCTATTATAATATATGTGCTTTTATTTATATTATATATTTGCTATTATAATAATATATATATTATTAAATCATATAATATATATTCAAAATATGATTAATAAAAATACAAAATAAATATTATGACAGCATATATAGAACTAAATATGTAATTTTATATATATATATATATATATATATAAACACACACACACACACACACATATAACAAAAGTAAATTAATATTAAATATATATATATTTTTTAAAACTATTAAATAAATAAATATTATGACAGCATATTACATGTTAAAATGTATTCTGAAATGTTAATACTCCAGCTGCGCCAGTGTCCACATCTCTCTGGGACCGGCTTGAGCATGTGGGTGTGTGCAAACTGATGGCAAGAGCTTGAAAAACAACGGGCCAACCAAGATCACACAAACAGGATATCCTGCATATGCACTCTCAAAAAAAGGCACACAGAAAAAAATCAAAACAACAATGAGCTCAGAACTGGCAGGCAAACACTTGCACAACGGCAAACAGAGAGTGTGATTTGAGCTTTGATATGTCATTTGTTTTCACGTTGGCGTGACCTTTATCATTCATAAACATCAAATGCCAGACCTTCTCAACAGACTCGGAAAATGAAGAAGAATGACTGCCGTGTGTCAGGGAAATGCAGTCACACAAATACGGAAAGACGGCCTTATCTAAGCTCTCAGAAAGAACCAGGATTCTTTGGTCTGCTGGTCTGGGTCCTCGTCCCGGCCCTGAGTAACCAACCCTTAAGGAATGTTGAGCTCCCTGCAGACATTCCTTATCTCTTTTCTCCTAAGACAATTCATTTTGGTTCCTTCCCAGCCCATATTTCCTTCTATCTGTACAGTCCTGCCCAGAGGAAAACTGTAGCACTCAGAAGTTGCTCTTATCAAGAGTTCTCAGTTATTCTTCATTTCATAACTTTTTCTCAGATGTTTCTTCTAGAATTTCTCAGGAGATATAAAAATAGAGACAATTGAGCTATAAAAAGTGGATAGCATAGCTCAGATAACTTTAATATAGAGAAATCTCTGGCTTTTGATTTTGTATATTGACATATCAGAACACAGACCTTTATTTTTAGAATATATCTGAGATATTTAAGAAATATTCCAGGTTCAGATACTGATTACCACAGAAGAAAAGAGGATTTAAAATGAAATGTGAAGCTTATCATATAATAATAGCACTTAAGATAATTTTTTTCCCGTTGAAACGTTTGTATTATTTGAGCTATAGAGCTGTTTATATTATTTTTTCACTATAAAATTATGTTAGTGTGCATATTGTATTAGGTCTCATGACTGTGCTATTGAAAGAGAAAGTATTTAGTTATTTACAAATTGTATCCAATCACCGCAACCCAGATTTTGGCATTTGCTTCTCTTCCTCTGATCATCATAAACACACTGAAGCATTACGTCAGCCCGTCATTCAACTGCTCAGGTCCACTTGAGGCACTTTCCTGTGTGTGTGTGTGTGTGTGCGTGTGTTTTTGTGACAAATGAGGACATAAAATTTGTATAATGACAAGGGTATGACAGGTATTACAAGGAGAAGGTGACTTTTCAGGACATTACCCCATGTCCCCACTTTTCAAAACGCTTATAAATCACACAGAATGGAGTGTACTGAAAATCTGAAATAGCACAAAGTGTCCTGTAAGGGGTAGGGGTGGTGTAGGGCAATAACACATACAGTTTGTACAGTATAAAAACCATTACGCCTATGGGATGTCCCCACTTTTCACAAAAACAAACGTGTGTGTGTGTGTGTGTGTGTGTGTGTGTATGTGTGTGTGTGTGTGTGTGTGTGTGTGTGTGTGTGTAAGTGTGTAAGTGTGTGTCATGCAGTGCTGTGCCAGTGTGTTCTCGGGGTATGTTTGTAGGCTAGAGTGCATAATCAGGTCACACACAGGGGGAGGAAAGGAGAAAAGAGCAAGGGCATGTGGCCGTAGACACACACACACACACACACACACACACACACAGAAGAGGAAACTGAAACACCTGTCAATTCAAAGCGGATCATAAAGGACACTGTTGTATTAGACATTGTTCATAAGCATGTGGGATGCACAGATGCGTTTAGAAACAGCTGCTCATACCACCATGCAAAAAATGCCCGTACATCCCAACAGACCATGGGATGCCGTGGCACCCCAGTGATGCTTTGAAAAAACTGTGAATTGAAAAAAATAGAGCACCCATATATTCAAATTTGCTAAAAATTTACATGAGTAGGTAAATGTAGGTTCCGCCAGTGAAAACCCCCTGTTGTCCTCTCAGATTAAAATCCACCAAGTTATTTGTTTAGAAATGTTTTGGACTGTTTTGGACTGATCTGTGCGTATTTCTCTCCTGATTCATGTACACTAATATTTCACAAGCAGTATTACGGATAGAATACTCATATTTTAGTCAGAAGCAATGGTTTGAAGTTAAAAACATATTAATGATGGGATTTCTTGTGTATTATTGAGATGTTTTTATCAGCCGTTTGGACTCTCATTCTGACGGCACCCATTCACTGCAAAGGGTCCCCTGGTGTGCAAGTGATGCAATGCCTAATTTTTCCAAATCTATGATGAATAAACAAACTCTTTCATGATCTGAGGGTGAGCAAGCTTTCCGCAAATTTTCATTTTTGGGTGAACTAGTCCTTGAAATCAATAAAACACAAGAGGCTGTGTGTCACATTCTGCACTTTTGATCTTGATGTGAAGATGACTTCTGGATGAGTGTGCATGAACTCATCAGTTTCTCTGTCTTGTTTCAGCATCCCCTCTGTGTAAGACAAAGATGACATGGACATTCCAGCGGACTGCTGAGAACCTTCACATGCCGGTGACGCTGATGACTCACCGTTTCCAGAGACATTCCACCGTGCTGGTGACCACAGCGGTTACTCTCTACTGCACTACTACACAGGTTTCATTGTCCTTATCTGGATCTTCCATCCGCAGCACATGGGAATTCCCCAAAAAACAGATGACATGCTACATGCTCTGGTCAAGATAAACCAAACCGGCGAGCAGGACAATGGAAAAGTCTAACAGACAGGCAGAATTATACCTCCTACATCATCCATCAATACCATTTCCAGATGTGCTCTATGCACAATGTATGTGGAGTTCCAGTGGATTTAGAGATAGATAGAACTTTTAAATTGTAGCTATTCTGAAAAAGTCTAAATAAGTACTTTAACACAGATAGATAGATAGATAGATAGATAGATAGATAGATAGATAGATAGATAGATAGATAGATAGATAGATAGATAGATAGATAGATAGATAGATAGATAGATAGATAGATAGACTGGTCGACTCATGAAGGAAATTGCTCAACCAGTAAAGCACACAATATCTACACAATACAAGAATATTGCGCTATAGGCTATTCAGCCATACTATATTTCCTCAGTTATTGAATTATGCTCGTCCAACTTGACTTAATATTCAATTTCACATCAATATAAGTAGCAGTTAAGAACAGAAGCAGCAGGGCGAATGTATGTCAACTGTGCGTCAGTGTTGATGTATGAATGTTTGTTTGTACAACGTGTTTGATTCAGTAGCCTACAGTGACTCTACTGTACCGGCCACCGGGGACAATGACCGTCCCTCCACAACACTAAACAACGGACCCGGGCTCTACCCAATGTATTTTATACAAGTTAAAGATTAAAAATACATAAAACTGGACGTCATTATTAATAGGCTACAGGGCTTTGATGTGAGTCAGTACATCATTCACTCTCGCTGCTGCTGATCGATGCGCTCCTTCAAACAGCTCATTGATTATTAATGACATTCTTCCACACTAAATCACCATGTCACAGGCTACAAAAGGGAATAAAAGAGCATCTCAAATCGATTAAAAGCCTTTAGGGTGAAACCATCACGAAGTCCTACCTGGTTGGAACATACTTTGGAAATAGAAGATGACCAGAATAAAAGATCCTAAACAAGTGGCCAGCACCATCCGGCAGATCCTACTCATCCTCATGAGGTCCAGTAATGTCTGTTTCATGGCTGGGCACGGAGAGACGGAGGGACGGAGCCCCGTAGAGCGGGTCTGTGTTTGATGCTGATGCCGCCTGCGTCCGTGTCTCAAAGATCTCAGCGCAGCTCCCTGGAGTGCACTACCTTCCTCCGCACACTAGACTACAGCGGCGAAACTCCGCCCCCTCTCGCCGCGCGGTGAATGAGCGCGCCCACACTGTAAAAACGCTTTCATCTCTATCTTATAACAGCATCTTTGTTTCCATTCGACTCGTCCCAATACTTTTTCTCGCATTTCTGTTCGCTTTTTACAAGTTTTCAAAGTCGCCGTTATAATGTCTACATCTGCAATTGAATTCAACGAGGTCAAAACGTGCATTTTACAAAATAAAGACAGCATTGCAATTAAACTGAAGGTTTTTAGTTAGTGGTTTGAAATTTTTGAAGTAGCCTACATACCACTTACATCCATAACCCAGTATCTCAAACCAAAGTCTGCCACTGAATTTGATGGTTATTGCATATGTGAAAAAGTGTAAACATTTCCCCTAGTAATCACAGTTAATTATTGTAGCTATCTTATTGTAAATCTGATTCAAACAAAATGGAAATGTTTATTTATTTATGTTTATTTATTTGTTTGTTTGATCATTCATTCATACATTTATTTATTTAATAAAATTGCATTTTAAATGAAACATTATTATTATTCATTTATACATTATACATAATATACCCCCCCCACACACACACATATATATGCATATCTACATGTGTACTAATAATTAATATTAATATATACATTGTACTTTGTATGTTATAGAAACTACATGCAACATAATATTATTATTAATACTAACATTTATATATTGTACTTTGTATATAATAGAAAGCTATGCATATATAAACAAAAATAACATTGTAATAAGAAAAGAAGTAGCTTTCAGTTATTATTTATTTATTGAATAAAATTGCATTTTAGCTGAAATTATTATTATTATTATTATTATTACAACTAATAATGAATAAAATATCAATTAAATTAAATTGTAATAAAATGACAAAAAATAAAAAAAAATAAACAGGAAATTACAAAAACCTTTAATTTAAAGCTAATCAAGTTAAAAGGCATAGTGATAATATGTGATTAAATTTATAATGTATCATAAACCAAGTCTCCTATAGATGTTTGTATGACCTGCTGCTGTACAGTAACCTACTGAATTCATTGTGCTCATATTCATCATGTATTTACAAGAACAAGTTCATCAGAGCGTGGACTACTGGCCTAAAAATCCCAATCTACATAAAGAGACTGTGGTCAGGTTGGTGGAATTTTTTTCGAGTATGTGCTGGTAAATAATGCAGAAGCTGGAAAGACCAGAAAAAAAAACAAAAAAACAAGTAGACCATTAAATATATGCCACCAGAGGGTTATTAATATAATTTAAAATCAGTTTTATTCCATTGGAAAAGCCATAAATCAACACACTGTGTAGATAAATAAAATGAATGCCTTTAAATACAGAAAATGAACCTGCTACACCAGAGTTTATACAGCTTTATAGCAAACAGTGTTCAGTCGATGTCCCCCTGTGGTGAAGAGTGCATTTACAACACGAATCCAATCACAGTGGCAGAAATGATTTGCGATTCAGAGAGGAAACTAATCAATGGTAAAAACTGAAAGTCTAATAGAATGTTAATTACATATTAAAGATTATCACAGGCATAAATGTCTCTACATAATCTTCAAAGTTTCTTGGGTGAGTGCAGAAGAGTTTGTGGCAATTCCAAATTGAAAATTAAGTCTTAATTCATATGGATATAAACTGCCACAACATTTCCTTCTCAATAAGCAGTCACTAATATAATTATGCATTCACGGTTCACAGCATTCAGTGCTGACTGAAGCAGAAATGTTTAAAATTCATGAGTGATTTTGCATTCTGGACCTGCTGATTAGAGGCACTTTCTGAGCTGTACATTCCCAAGAGGAAGCACTCAGGGAATTAGACCAGAATTACAAGGTCATGGTGTTGATGTCTACTGAGACCCTATGAGGGGAAGAGAGGAGAGTTTTTACTGTACAGCGAGAAATAACAGCGTAAAAAGTATGCTGGGAAACTCCTGGTAAATGCAGTTATTTGTGGTCACCCTGTAAGTGTAGCTTTTGTGCCAGTTTAGACTCAAAATATGCAGCCAGGACAGGGGTGAAATACTGTTATATTTTTATTTGACTGTAAGCAATTAGTTAAAGCCATTACTGTACACACTAATGAGGAAATAACAGTGCCTTAAGTATTAAAATGCATTAAACATAATTCTCTTTTCCCTCCACTCAGGTCAGGCACGAGCATGTCAGGGGTTGGTAATTATATTTTAATATTTCAGAGCTGGCCGCGATTAAACTGCTGCTCTTAGGAAAGGTTTGCTTCTTTGTACAAGCATCTGGTATCACAAACAGTCAGAAATGAGTAAAAATAAAAAATTCTATTAATTTTTTCCACTTTAATTTGTTCTTTAGGAGTGAATTATGCACATTTATTTTACTTAAAAAAAAACTTTCAAAAATAATTAAAGAGACAAAACCATGTCATCCACCCACATTCAAAGAGAAGCAGAGCATTTAGTTATTTTTTCACTTCACCGTGCAACATATGTTTGCCATCAATTTGAGCATATGGCACTTTCAAAGTAATGAAGCATCACCATAGGTGCATTATTCACTCATAAAGAAAATATGAAGCAAATAAAGCAGAAAAAGAAAGGTTTCATAGTTTATGATGATAAACAAAGACTGCTTTTGAATTTGAAATCCACCTCATTCAGTTCTTTTGTCAGATTGAGCTCTAGCACCATTAATCTTAACCTGAGACATGAAAAAGAGAAGGAAAGGGAGATAAGAGGAAGTTAGAGGGAAGTGTGTATAGGATTTCCACCTATTTCCATAAAATTAATTTAGATGATAATTACCCATGTATGGCCTAGGCCTACATAGCCTACGTAATGAGTATGGATCATGTCATCAAACCAAATGAAGGGAACATGATGAAAAAACAACGTTTTAATGATTAAGGTCAATAAAAACGATTTGCACTAGATAAAAGGAACATAGAAATGTAGTTAAATACAACCTCTTCTAATATTCATAATATCATTTTCAAGCGCGCCCTCTGGTGACCAACATAAACTCGTGCACAAACTGTCTCGCGCAGCTCCATTTCCGGCGTCCAATCAAGTTGCAGCGCGAGCGCGAGTCAGGTTTGTATTTGTGGCTCCGGTCAAATGATCCGCTTCAGCGGTATTTCTCGTGTTTAACGGATAGAAAAGGCCGATACCGGCAGGTTTTTACAGGTTTTACCAGGCCGAAGCAGCCGTTAAATACAGGAAGTCTTAAAAGAATGAGGGTTTGAGGATGGGTAAGGGATTATTTGACTGGAGATATGGAGGCTACATCCACGCGAGGCCCCGAAGCCACATTTGACCACATTTAATAAACAGCGAGACTAATTATGAAAGAAGACCGTTCGTTTCTGGTTAAATTACCCAAATTGTTCATAAATAAGATATTTTCCTATGTTAGATGTGTGTAATTTGTTAGCTTGAGCTGGGACGATGCTAACCTGCTAGCTGACTATCAAAACAAAGGCTGCCAGAAATACATACAAATGATTATATGACCAGTTATTATCGATATTAATAACATATCCAAAACCACTTATATATTTATTTACATTTTGAGAAGTATCTTTTCTAGCTGTTTAATCTAGTTTGTCTAATAAACCTGGCATTGTTTATTACGATTTGTTTTGGTTCTTTCACGAATTGCTTTTTGTTCCTCTTTTGTAAGTGTACTTTTTGTTTCTCTTTGGATAAAAGTGTCTGCTAAATTCGTAAATGTTTTATAAATATTGTATATATGGTTATAATTTAATATGGTTATTCAGTATTATTATTAATAATGCTGCTGGAGAATTTTATAGTTGTCGTGGGAATATTTTTGCTCATTATAAAGCTGTAATTGGAATTAATGTCTTAACCCATATTGTCCTGTTTGTGTTTTCAGATGGACGGAGACGGCAGCACCACAGATACCACTCAGTTAGGAATAACTGGAGAGTATATGACAGGAGGGACATATGTCTTACAGACCCAGGATGGTATGGACATGATGTCACCATAAATCATTAATCTGTGTTAGTCTGTTAGAGCTAATGAAGAACGTGATTATCTGAAAGAAGTTTTATTGTCCATCCATTGTCATGTTTTTTCCTTTTATGTGCAGATGATGGGGATGAAAGTTTCAATGATCATGAGGATGGCAACGGCAGTAAAGACCATTTCCGAGAGCAGGACATCTACCTTCCCATCGCAAATGTTGCCCGCATCATGAAGAATGCCATCCCACAGACTGGAAAGGTAATATTAGAGAATTTTAAAGTTGTTTCCAGGTATGAAGAACTCATAATAACAACAAAAAAAAACTCTGTTTTCTATATATTTTATTAGGTAGAAATTCTTTTTGACTGCATCCTATATAAACCCTAATCGTATGTATAAGTAACTGACAGTTGCTTCTGTCATCTCTCTCATCACACAGATAGCAAAGGATGCAAAAGAGTGTGTGCAGGAGTGTGTGAGCGAGTTCATCAGCTTCATCACATCTGAGGCCAGCGAGAGATGCCATCAAGAGAAACGCAAGACCATAAATGGAGAAGACATCTTGTTTGCTATGTCCACTCTGGGTTTTGACATGTACGTGGAGCCGCTTAAACTCTACCTGCAGAAGTTCAGAGAGGTATTATTCACTCACTCACATATGCAAAATTAATAATAAATTTCAGATCATGGTCTAAAACATCAATATAAAGGATCTTTGAGAGAGACATATCGCCTGCACTTTTGAATTGGAATATTGCAGAATGTCATTTGTAGAAAAGCAATACCTGAATATCATCATGAATATCATTTTTAGAGCACAAATTGTGGTTAGAAGTGAAATAACATTTGTATTTCCAAGGCAATGAAGGGTGAGAAAGGCATCACTCCGGTTACAGTCAGCGAAGGCCTTGGAGAAGAGCTTACAGATGACAGTTTCAGTAAGCGCAATCGCTTTCATTCATATAGCTTAAATATTCTTGTGCCTTGTTCAGAAGATTTGATGCAGTCAAAACATACAGCATTATTCTCTTGCTTATTTATAGCTTTTAGCGTCTTAAAAGGTTTACATAATGAATTAATGTTGTCGTGTTACTTTTAACTTGCAGCCGGTCAGTTGCCTGCAGGACTGATCACTGCTGATGGCCAGCAACAGAATGTGATGGTATATACCACCTCATACCAGCAGGTTAGTATGTAAACCAACCCATGTTAAACTACAAATATATGACTGAAGATTCCTGATGACATTTACTGTTGTTAGATTTTAGTTATGCTCACTAACCATCTCTCTTTTTCTGATCCTTTAGATCCCTGGCGTTCAGCAGATACAATTCTCATGACCGAAGACCGGCCCGACTTATATCTAGTAGCCTGTCCAGTGTCCAGACAGACTTATCTCTTGCCTTGTAAAGTTTTCAGGTCAGTGCTGGAAGACCAAGAGATGCCTGGTTACCAGAGCAGGAACAAAAGTGCCTGTTGCCAGGAGGCTGATTTGATATTAAGTGATGTCTTGTAATTCATTCAGTATTATATTTAGGCCAGTTTGTTTTGAATGGTCTGTTTGGTACAGGCCGAACCAAATTATTACTTTTTTGGGGGGGTTCCTTGTATTTAATATTTTTTAAAGTTTGGGATGGAGCAGCGGGAAGATAGAAAGGCCATATTGACAATTTACATTCCCAGAATCAAGGGAATTCTCATTTGATATGACATTTAGTCTTAATTAACATATTGAACTGACATTGTTATGCTGATTCTTTGAATAAAAAAAGTGATCTGTCTTTGTTTGAATGTTGTTTAAATTATGTCTTAAAAATCACCCTTGAATATTACAAAAGAAGCTGATGAAAACAGTCAAGATCAAAATGAATTTGAACAAATGTATGCCTTGTCATAAGTGTTTCCAATTAAACTTTATTGCAATACATTTTTTAGAAAATTTTAGTCTACACAAGACCACTATGAGAGTGTATGTCAAAAAATGTTGTTGAACAAATGTTTAAAAAAAAAAAAAAAGTGGTTACAAAAAGAAATTCCAAGATTGTCAAAGATTATTTTTCAATCAAGAAAGGGTTGTAGAAATGTTAAGAGCTCTGTTTAAAATAGCACTGTCTGTGTAATTAATATCCTTCGTAGTTCTCTAGGTTAGTGACATGCTAAACATATATAACCCCTAATGTAATGCATGTAACTGCATAAGCAATTCTACAAATGGGATATTAAAAATCCCCCAGTGGACAGATTATACTAATTTGTGCAGGGTAAATGCGTATTACTATGTTTAATTAATGCACTGAATATTTAATCCAAATTGCAGAATGTAGGATGTCCTAGTAGTCGTTTTTTTGTAATGGTAACAAAACTAAATTTCCTGAATTATTCTGTAACTTATTCTATTTAAACGGTATTGTAATGTTGTACAGTAATAAGGCACAGGAAAAAGTTTACTCCAGTTATGCTATAAAAAGTCTGTTAAGAGTAAGAATTGGACAGCTTTTGGAAAGAAAAAAAAAAAAAAAAAACTGCAATCAAAAATGAGCTCAGTTGAATGGTGACAAAAAAACAAGAAATGAAGGGAGCTCTGGTGGAGCTGTTTATGTTCCAACTACTGTCAATTATGCAGTTCCTAAAAATACAGGAGCCTATTTTAAGAAACATACATGCAGTTTTAAGATATGGGGAAGTAGCTCATTTTCCACTAAGGCGTGAATAATTTTTGCTCATAAAGACCATAAGTAGGGATTTGGAGGTATATTAAAAAAAAAAGCGTTGCCTGTGGCTACAACAATCCATAATAAAAATAAATTTATGAACTCAGTATAAAAAGTGTTAACGTATTATGTACATTTTACAGTGATGATGACCTTTTTGACTGATACTGATAAACCTAAAGCCTACAGTATAAACGATACCATGACATTAAAAGGCAATCAAGATATAGAAAAACAGTGTACTGAGATCAGTCATCGGAAGAGTTAATTTAAAATGGCAAAAGGCATTGTGGAATATAAAGAGTGAAATGCAGTCCTGAAGTATTAGAGCTTTGGAAGTCAGTGCAGCAGCTTGCCGACCCATCAGGGGTGAGAGTTCATCTGCAGGTGGTGTCAGGCTCTGCTGCTGGAGGACTGGAGTCTGCCTGTGTCACTGACGATTTCAGTTTACTCGCATCTGCAGGACGACATATAAAGCAGTTAGGACCAGACTATACTGCATTGATATTATATTGCTGCGGTGTTAATGTTCAGAGGTTTAGGAAATTAATATTTTTATTTGACATTAAATTGATCAAAATTGACAGTAAATCAGAATCAGAATTTATAATGTTACAAAATATATATATTTTTTTAAAGATACTGTTCTTTTGAACTTTCTATCATCAAATTAACCTGAAAAAATGTATTGCGGTTATGTGCTGATTAATAAATATTGTTAAATAAAAAACTGTTTTGAACATTAATAATAAGAAATGTTTCTTGAGCACTAAATCAGCATATTAGGCAAGACTGAATTAGAATGATTTCTGAAGGATCATGTGACACTTAAGGCCAGAGTGATGATGCTGAAAATTCAGCTTTACCATCACAAGAATAAATTACATTTTAAAATATAATAATATTTCACAATATTGTTTTTACTGTATTTTTGGTCAAATACTTGACCAATAAACATCAGCAGCATCAACAATACTTTAATAAAGGTACGTTGGCTCTTTAATATTTCTTTAATTATTGAAATTATGATTGGTTTGTGTAGAGCTTAAATGCCATAATTGCTGTTTTTCTATAAGCAACATACTATGGAAAAAAGTTTAAAAAAAATGATTTTTTTTTTTTTTAAAAGACCCATGAAATTGAATTCACTTTGCATATACATATATACATACATACATACATATGTTTCATGGCTGTGACATGAATTGACATTGAATAAGAGACCTTCATTAGGATTCGCCCAACTTCCCGTTCAATAGGAAATACATAAACCCAAAGAAAAATGTGACCCTGGACCACAAAACCAGTCATTTTTTGAAATGGAGATTTATATTAGCTTTTCATTGATGTATGGTTTGTTAGGATAGGACAAGATTTGGCCAAGATAAAATTATTTGAATATATGGAATCTAAGGGTGCAAACGAATCAAAATAGAGAAAATAGCCTTTAAAGTTGTCCAAATTAAGTTCTTAGCAATGCATATTACTGCTCAAAAATTAGGTTTTGATATATTTACGGTAGGAAATTTCCAAAATATCTTCATAGAACATAATGATTTTTGGCAAAAAAGAATAATTGATCATTTTGACCCATACTGTTGGCTATTGCTATAAATATACCTGTGCTACTTATGACAGGTTTTGTGGTCCAGGGTCACAAATGGAGATTTGATGAGGATACACATTAATGAGTCAAAGCTTTAGAAGTTTTTGCACACCTTGCAGCCAGCGGATCTGAGTGGCTGGACCGTAGCCCTGCTCGTTCTTGGCAGCGATACGGAAGACGACAGCAGGCCGTGCCGAGCAGTCGATGTGTGCGTTGCTCAGCTGGCTTTCGCTGACTGTGCATGAGGTCTTGGTACCACGGTAGATTCGGATGAAGGCCAGCTCGCCAGGTCGCTCCACGCTGTTCCCTCGACTCTTCCTCACAGCCAAGTACATGGAATACTCCGTGATCTTCCCCGACGGAGAGGTGGGAGGCTCCCAGGTGATATGCACTGAATCTTTATCCTGAAATCATAACATAGCATCTAAACGTCTTTGAACACAAAATGTTTGTCATCACTGAGAAGACTGATTGTACCTTGGTGATTTTGACAGCAGATGGTGCTCCAGGAAATCCAGGCTGGCAGGTTTTAAACTCGCTGACGGGACTGAAGTTGCCCAGGCCACGGCTGTTCAGTCCCGCCACCCTGAACTTATATGTGACTCCTGAGGCCAATTCCTGCTTCTCACGATCCTTAAAACAATGAGGACCCGGCAGCTCCCACTGGCGGACAGAGAGTAGTGACGTAAAACACATTGTCACAACTGGAAACTGTTACAATTAGGTGTGGTATTATCAAACCAGTACCACAGACAAACCTCACTGTCAGCTGAGTTTTGACCAAACAGGGTTGATGCCACGTCACATTCCTCAGAAGGCAGGAAGTAGTGTGTAACCTCACAATACAGTGTTTTAAACACGCCCACGTCAAACCACACAGAGCCCTCAGACTGTAAGGGCAAAGGGAGAAAATGTATCAGTGTTTTTAGGAGCTTCATACCTATACAAGTAGAGAAACTCAATGTAACACCCTACCTGTTGGGATGATATCAGAGAAATGTCTCGTTCTGTGAATGATAATATAATTAGTAAGAAAGGAAAACTAAAGTAACAACTGATCTATTTTCAACAGGAAGTGTGTGCTCTTACCTTTCTGGCACTGAGATGCACTATTCAGCTTACCAGCCTTATTCACGTTTGAGGGCATCACGGAGACACCTTCTTGATCTTTGATTATGCACATTAAAAATACATTATCAGGTATATGTATATATGCGTGTGTGTGAGAGAGACTAAACCACTTTGTAACACAGAAAGACCAAAAGTAAGAATGCAAGAGTGGAAATAAACATGCATATTAAACTACATATCAGAAGCAGTGTTCACTTTTCTACCTTTGTCACCTTTTGTCCGGACGTCTGCCCTGTCTTCACCTAGTTCTTTTGGCCTCAGAATGTTTTCCTGAAATGAGAAAGGCCCTGTGAGATTAATAAAATATATATCAAAATTCATATATAAAATACACTAAAATGCAGAAATCTGACCTGTGATGAAGATTCTTTCTCTTCTTTAACTTTGACATCTGCACTTAGCTGGGAGTCTACACAGAAAGTTAATATAAATAAAATAAACATTTACATATAAATAACACTTATTTAAATTACAAATAATATACACAGAGTTCTTACTCCTTTTCCAAAATTAAATTTGAGTACTTTGAGCACAAAACAACACCGAATAAGTAGCATATGTAATACCTGTTTGAACAGATTCCTTTCTGTTTCCAGTGTCTGATGGTGTGGACTGTGGTTCAGTGGAAGCAGACTGAGATGTGATTGGCTGCAGTTGAAGCAAATAACATTCAGCTGCAGGTAGAGGCCGCCAGGCAACATGCAGCATATTAATTGTGGACTTCACAAGGAACACTGCACCAGGAGTGGGAGGCCTCTCTACACACAGCAAATCACATGTTGATTTAAATGTTCAGATTTGATTTGATAAACTTGTTGATTTAATGACTGTATCACTCACCTGTTTCCAGGTACCACAGATCTTTGCAGCACACCTGGTAGTTATTGTACTTTTTGTATCCATCTCGCCCGCTCCAGACATACAGACGAGTGCCGACAGTTACTGCGCAGTGTCCAGCTCGTGATTTTGGCCAATGTGCATTACCCTCTTCCTGTTCGCCCAACTGTAAGTCTGAAGCCGATCCCTGCTGGTGTTCTTCCGGTGTCAATTCATGCCATGTCATTGTGTCTACAGTAAGTAAACCATGCAGAGAGAAAATGTGTAATGTTAATAAACCAATTTTTGAGATTATCTAGCTGCAAGAACAATGTAATATACTTGATCATACCAAGGTTTAGCATGGAAAGAGAGTTGGTGCAGACCCACTTGACTCCATCGGCAGCGAGCGCGTCCTCTGCCTCTCCAACGGGAACCCAGCCTCCAAACACATATAACCTACAACAAGAAGATAAAGAAGAAAAATTGAGACTGGGGGAGGTAAAATAATTATACGACATTGGAATAACTGTTCTGACAGAACATCTTGAATGTATTTCAAAGTGAAATTGAGATAGAAATGGACAATGGAGCTGTTCAGTCATGATGTCAATATCTAGACAAACCCAAGAGGCTAATTCACCCCTAATGGATTTCTAATGGGTTTTCAGAGTAGCAGGTTTGTTAACATTACATGAAGGGCCTCTGTCATTTCTCAAATGGGAATTTTGAAACCATTGTAACATGACATTAAACTGCTAATTGCACTGCATCATATTTGCTGAATGAAATCCAATACTCGTTCCTTACAAATTTTGTGGTGCTGATTTCAGAAATAGTGCCCGTTTTGCTATAGAATGTCACACTATTTCACAAAAAAACCATGTGCTTTTTGTAGCATTTTTGCTTTTGACAATTTTGTATTTTCTGCAGAAGAACTGCCACAAAGACAAAGCCGATTTTCACGTATAAATGATTCTAAAGACATATTTTGTGCCTAATCCTGATTTCAAGGTAAGAATTATGGTGAGTGACAAAAAAAAAATTGTAAACTTGACCCAGATGTTTGCTGCTACTGTACATCTTTAGGTGATTTACTCCATCCAAACAGCAGAAAACAGAAAATTATAGATTTTTTAAAATTGTATTATGCATTAACTGTTATGTAAATTTACTTAACATTAAATGGAGTATTTGAACATATTTCTTTACCCCTTTGCAGATTGTAAGTTAAATGACATATTTAAAAATTTTTTGTTATTTAAACTTTACATTTCACTGCACTGAGTGCATTAAACCTGGTACATATATGAAAAATAATTCTTGCTGTGTGAAAAAACTAAATGATGGAAAGTTTTTATTGATATTTTTGAACTCAGAATCATCAAATTAGGCAATAAGCTAATATTGGGTCTTTTTTGGGATTTTTTCAAGATGCAGGGCTTGTTATCTTTCCTGTTTTAGGACCACAAACTGAACAGCTTCGTACAGTAAATCAAAAAAGAAACAGGCTATTGCTTTACTTGTTTCCAATCACATTGGAGGTGTGCAGACTTCTGGGTAGTGGCAGCTGACCTCTGATTAGAGGTAATGACCAAGTCATAGTCTCTGAAATTAATGAAAACATAAGCTTGAACTAAATGAACTAATATAAAAAGGTCATACAGCTCTGTCATTTTGATGAATATGAACAAGGCCTTACCAATGTCTAGTTGCCACAAATCATTCAGTCTCTCCCCACACATGCCCCCAAATATGTAGAGCTTTGGGCCACTCCCACCCTTGCCACAGTACACCACAGAACTATGGGATTCCCTGGCTGACGGACCTCCACCTTTGGTTTCAGGGATGTTCCAGCCTTTAACCCCAGACTGGACCTGCAGCTCCAGCTCATAGAAGTCATCTAAATACCTGCATAGAGACACAAATAAACATCATTCATGTGAGTGTGTTTTTGCATTTGACATCCATAAATGCATGGAAATATGCACACCGTGGTATATTGCCATTTGGGTCTTCACTGTCATTGGCCATTCCACCAAAAAGGTAACACTTATTAGCATGAAGAGTGAAGCTGTGGCCAATCCGTGGGCATGGAAGTGATGCATTCCTTGGTGGGCGGGGCTTGAGTTTCTTCCACAACCATCGACTGGCCTGAAAGAACAGATATGAAATCATGGCCCTGGCCTCCTAAAGCCATGTACTGCTATCATGAACTACTGATGCTTTCATTTAGGTATCAACTGAACTACATTGAGTACTCACCTGCAGTTCATAGAGGCTGTTGGTATACTGCCCAAATTCAACCATCCCTCCAAACACCAGGATCCGTGTGCCTTCACAAACAAAGCCATGAGCGGCGCATCCAGGTGGGATATCACCCCTCACTGCCGGCAGGAACCACTGCCTGGTCACTGAAACATATGGTTAATAACTTTCATTAATGAATTATAGTGTATATCAGCATGAAATATGAATGAAAAAAAGTAATGGAATTTCTAACTATTTTAAAGTACATAAACTAGTCAGCTTTAATGAACATGAGAACATAATAACAGAGTTTAGTAACATTTTTAAAACAATTTTTATGTATATTATTAACCAATGATTTGCTACAGTAATTCAGTGCATTCATTGCTGGGAGCTACATGCAATCTGAAGTCACGTCTCTATATGTGTTTTTATAAACTATGCATCCATTGTAGGTAGTATTAATGCAGTTTTTGTTTATCTAGTGCCCTACCCGAGTTATAAACATGCAGATTGGTCGCTATTCCCTCGTTTCCACCTCCAAACACAACCACCAGCTCTCGTATGGACACGGCCCGGTGCCCGTGCCTCGCCCTCGGAACAGGTCCAGCGTAAGACCGCACTCTTTTCCATATGGGACTCTTATTAATCATAATAGGTTATCGGTATTTACATAGGTTTGATTTTGCACAATTGCATTGGAGTTAAAGGCGGACTACATGCAAACAGTTCGTAGCGCTTCCCCGTGCGTGAAATAGTGTTTTTGATTGGCTCAACACCAATCACGTGACAAAAAGGCGGCGCACTTTCGACAAATCAGAGCCGTTTGTAGTAGGCTCCTCCGGTTTTTTCTGAGCAAATACAGTGAATAAGCCCCGGGGACATAATTAAAAGAATACGCTTTTAATACTAGATGCATATCACGTGATAAACCTTGTTTTGTAATGTCCAAATGAGTACTGTAGACTAAAAGAAATCGCAGTTAAAAATAAATGCTGCATTTAATAGTAATCTACTAAAACAAATGCATTATAAATTTTGCGTTAAAATTTAAAATTTTAGTAATTATAAAATATATAGTTTTTTTTTTTTTTTTTTTTTTTTAAGGTAGTAGGCTACAGTTCAGCCATGGAGACAAAACAAACAAAAAAAAAAAATTAAATGATTACTTTTTTAAATATTTAAATACAATATAGCCTATAGATTATAGAAAACTTCACAGCATAAATATTCTCCTTTAGGACAGCAAATGAGTGCTGTTGACGTTAAACCAATAAAATAAAAAAATACATTAAAAAAAGTATTATTTAAAATCTGATAATTATGATGTATGTGGTAGATTTTGTAAAATTTGAAAATGCTAGTATGGTAGTTATGAATGGTGGTGTCCTTAATATTTAATTTCAACCAAAAATTTCAAGATAAAATCTATCAGTTTTTGGCTTTAAAGGCGTCAAAACAGCAGGCAATCGATTCATCCCTACTGTGCATGAACTGAGTTTAAGTTGTAATATCTTATGAGAAACCTAGAGGTCAGCAAAAGTCTATATGAGGATTTGGGGTTTTCAGTGGCATAGCAAATGAGGAATGATTTTACAGACATACCATAAAAACTAGACTTTATGGTTCATAATGGGTTTAGCTAGATTCACTCAAAACTTTTTTTTTCTTCAATGAAATCAAAAGACCTTTTTGCCCAAGGAAAATCTCACTGTGACTATAAAAAAATTGTTGAATGTGCAAGTTTATATTAATATTTATAAGACGTGCAGATGCAAGAACGCTTTTGAGGCCTTTTAACAAAAGTGTTTTAAATTGAAATGCCATTTGTTTGATGGTGCAAGACAGTTGTTCCATTATGTATTAGTAAATCCATTACTTAAATTTGAATGAGAAATATAGGGCATTCTATAGGCTACAAACATCTAAGAACTGAGTCTGACGTGACATTTGGAGTAAAATATGGCTTGATTGTCATAACTGAAAAACCACTTCATGTTGTGTCCATAAATTACATTGAAAAAGAACAACGGGTCAATGTGGTAAGTGGCCAGCTCTTCTCTGAAGTGATGATAGCTTATGTTTCCTTTTAGAGAGAACAAATCTTTTGAAAGATTGATAAAGAAAAAGCTGTCAGCTAGTCCTTACATAATAATATCGTTTGAATGAAATGAGAGAGCTACAGGAGTTTTGATGAATGTCAATAAAGGAACAAAGAGAAAAAGACAAAGTTAAATAAATTGCAATTCAATAATATACAAATAATGTGTGTCACAGCAAAACAGGCATTCAGCAGATGAGGAATGGAGGATACACACAGACATATTCCAGGATAAACACAGAGAGTGCGGAGAGATTGGGAGTCTGTGGAAAAATAAACAAGGAGATGGCCATGCTTATTTCAAAGAAGCAGAAAGAATGATGTCAATTGAAGGGGGTTGCCAGAGTGAGAAAGGAATGAAGCGAGGGATGCCGGAAGAGAAGAATTGCTGTAGAAGTGTTTAAACGTCATTCTGAGAACTGGAAAGTTTCACTGTTTCCCAGTATTCGCTACATGGAATTCCAATTTTAGAATTGTCACCATTGTAACAGAATCATTTCCATGGCTGAGCAAAAAATGATGTAATGACCAGATTGTGTCTAAAATGTCTGTTGTTCAAGACTGACCCCTTGTAATGTCACAACATTACTGTGTTGTGGCTGCATTGTATTTCACAAAAAAAGCAGAGAAATAATGAAGGGAAACTGGTTGAGTGGGTGAGATGGTGAGATGTGGAGACGTGAGGTGAAGAACATGCAGGCAGCTGGAGAGGAAGCCATTTGAAGAGAGTTCAATTCAATTCAAGTTTATTTGTATAGCGCTTTTTACGATACAAATCGTTGCAAAGCAGCTTCACAGGAAATTAAGTTTCTACAATATATTTATATATTGTAGAAACTTAATATATTTGACTTATGGCAAAATTTGGTAATTCTGTATGTTGTCTGAGGGGTTGGCATCATCTCTTCTCAGGTGTTTGGTCAGATCAGATCAGAGTTACAGATATATAGAGTTGAGCTTGTTCTCATCATCTTTGAACTTGGCAGGAGAGCTTCCAGTAGTCAAGCTGCATGATGAAAGTTGTTCTATTTTGGATTCTCCCCCATTAACCCTAAAGCTAAACTTCCTGTCTTAAACAATGCACTTTCCTTCCTGGCAACCATGCAAAATAATGTAACATATTGTTTAGGTTGGAGCCAAGCTATAGAACAACAATGCGTTCATGCAAACTGATTGTGATTAAAGTAAGTAACATTCTTTGATATCCTTGAAACACTCATTTAGAGTTGTCTATGAAACAATGGTTTGCCATTGTAAATGAAGCACTGAACACGTTTTTTTTTTTACTTTTATACATTTTCTGTGGTGATTAACAGCATGTCTGACTCCAATCTGACTCCAAGACTCCAATCTGTGATACAGTGGACATTCTAGAATTAAATCTGAAGAAATCTTTCCTCATCTACTTTATCTGAACTTATCTAACCTTTCTTTGCTATTCAGGGGCATGTGAGGACAAGGTAACCGCTGTGATCCCAATTACACCTGCAAGCAGACAGACCTGGTCAGACAGAGACCTAATGTGTGTGTTTGAAGAGAGGGTGACACATTAATGAAATACTCCATAAAAATGTCCATAAAAAACTCTACAATTAAAAATGACAGGGACTCTCAGAAAGGTGTTTTCACATCAAAATCATTTTTGGTTCCTCAAAGAATCTTTCAGTCAAAGGTTCTGAAAAGAATATTCTAAAGAACCTTTTTCCATTATAAAGAACATTCTATGAATGTTACAGGTTCTTGGTGGAACCATCGCTGGTTCGGTCTGATTGTGTTTGCATGTGTCTCTGCACTTGTTTTAGTGGAGCAAGAGCTCCCTCCTGGCTCTTACTTATATTTTCAATGACTTTTAAAGTCCACATGGCCCTTGCCTTTATTAGATTTGCTGCCTAAAAAACAAAGAACCTTTTCTGTTTGACTCATTGACAAAGCTAGCTTTACCCATCCGCAACATTTAGTTTTAAAGATGAGCCTGATATTACCTGTCAATTGGGTTTGAATCCTATGATAAAACACTGATTGCTTGTCGGGTCTGAAGATGGAACTGGCATTATGTAACGAGGTTGTTTGAATCCCGGCTTAGCCAGAGCGTACAACTTGGTAAGACTGGAATTGGCAGATTGGAGCCACTGGGGTTTTCATATAAAGAAGATAAGGGAAAGATGTGGGAGATGAAGGGAGTTTAAATGTAACCTGAACTGAGATTGAAGCAGATTTAAAGGATCACCTGTGTGAACTATAGAAGACTTGTAATCTGGATTTACATCCACTAAATCACCTTGAGTGCAGCTGGTAAAATAATCAATGCGATAACAATTCAGAAATGTGAAGTAGGTTCTGAGAAAAACTCAGCAATAAGGTTGCAGATACCACTTGGTTTGATTATTTTATAGTGAGTTATGCAGTGCATTTAAGGGCGGAAGAGTTACTCTGTTATAAGAGAGTGTTATGGTCCCACGTTATGCAACCAAGATTGCAGACATTGGTCAGCAGCAGCACAGTGGAAAATTACTCCCACAGCTCACCGGACCGGTAAAAATAACTTAATTAGTTTATATTCCATCCTTCTTTGATCTCAGTTCCATTATTACTAATATAATGCGTCTGAATCTGGAAGAGACCTGTCAATCAAACATTTTTTGAGGCTGCGTATTATAAGGAACATGAATAATTTCACTGGACCAAGCAATATTATGGATTGAGGACTTGTATTTTAGCCCGATAGCAATGATTTTAAGTCAAGTTATTGATGAATTTGTTTAACAAATGCACAGATTTTCACTTCACGACATCAATTGATGCACTGGAGTCATGTGGATTACTTGTGGATAATTGTGATGTTTTTATCAGCTGTTTGGACTCTCATTCTGACGGCACCCATTCACTGCAGAGGATCCACTGGTGAGCCAGTGATGTAAAGCTAAGTTTCATTAAAACAAACACATCTACATCTTGGATGGCTTACAGGTTGGTAAATCTTCATTATTGGGTGAACTATTGCTCTATTGTTACTGTCATACATTGATGCAAACCCTTGGACACAAACTCAGATTGTTTGTAACTGGCATGTTTTATTTGCTCTCGTTAAGATAATTTTATATATTTACATGTCTTGAGATTTATTCTCTTCACGTTTTTTTCTTTCTTTCTTTGATACAACAAAATTCAAGTTTTTATACACATAAATTCTTTATCTTTGCTTAACAGTTCACCAAACACCAGACAAGCCGTTTCAGTTTTAGTTATTTTGCTCAGTTAAAGTTTGGCACGACCAATACAAGATAGAGCTCAAGTTATACAGTGTGGAAATAAAATATTATTTAGTCAGTCATAACACTGACACGTACGCACACTCACGATACACTTTTTTACTCCCACCTAGTCAAAAACAGCTTCATTTTGTCAGTGTAAACAAATAAGACACACGTCAGCCTAAGGAATAAAGCTGAAGTTCTTATCAATATTAAACACAAGTAAACACAAACTTGAAGTCACAGACTTTAGTCGTAAAGGAAAGTGCAACATGACATAATCCGCTGTAAAATAAATGCATCGTTTATAAGAATGGACACATTTTTAGGTTATCAAAACTCATTCAGTGTCGATTATGAGACGGCCAAAATCTCGTTCACCGTGAATATTTCTTTTTTTTTTTTTTTTTTTGAGTAAGGAACCTATATAAGCAGAAAATGTGCCGACTCTCACCCGACAACTTAAATTCTCTTTTGTTAATAAATCCTCATTATGTATAATAAAACAGATTGTTAGATATATTTTATTTATACATTTATTTTCATGTCTCTATTTATCGGCATCTGGCTCCTAGGACCCCACTGGTACGTTCTGACTTGATTTGCGTGAACAGTCAAATTGCAAACACTGACTGGATTTGCGGGAATAATCTAGCCCTAAAGACTGACTGGACTTTCGGGAGTTGCACGGGTCTTTCCAAGAGTCAAACCCATCGTTGGTCTGGATAGCAGCCAGCTTGGTCAGGAGGGTGTTCCTTCGGATGCTGCTGTTCGAGTCCTCTTTGTGTAACGTGTTTTGGGGTTTGTTCCAGCAGCGGAAACAGGCTAAGAAGTCATAGAGGAGGTGTCCGCTGAAGAGCATGTAGATCCAGGGGTTACAGCAGCTGTTGAGACTCGCCAGCAGGGCAGAGAGGGACACCGCTGCATTTTCAGAATCTGAAAAAGAGAAAGATTCAGTGGTTAGCCTTGTGCCTTGTTAATGAGTTGGGCAGGTAACTTTAAGGTTGCAGGTTAAAACCTTACAAAAGTTTATATGTAAAAAAACAAAACCAAAAAATCAAGCATTCAGCTGCTAGAACTAGTGACTAATATGCTTTCATAGTGTATTTTCTTTCTACATTTAGCAGTCACATCTATACTTGAACTGAAATCTGTTTTGACTGTTTTGAAATTAGTAGATTGAATTTCTTGTTACTGAAAATCAGTTGCTTATTGGTATTCTTGAATATTTGTGCTCCTATTATACACAGTTCTGTTTTTCAAGCTTAAATGAATTATAGATTGATCAATATGCCCTTTCAGACTTATATATCGGGAAAGCATTAGGTTATTTAATCAATGATTTTTCCTTCCTTCCAAGTATGTCTCCAGATTGGAAGACAAACTTCCAATAAGGCAATATTAGTTTTATATAAAGAGCATTATGCAATGTATACACTGATAATAATGAAAAACAGTAATACAACCCCTTGTATCCTGTAATCTCAAAGGAATGCTAATGGAATTCAGAAAAGAATCCTCTGAGAGACAGATAAGATCTTCCTGGATAAACTGAAATTCTGATCTGGAAAATATATTGAATCTGGATTCCAGTATGATCTTATTTGGTTATTTTTCTTGTTTGGTCTTTTTAGGAGTGGTTCCTAATTATTATAGAAATTAGGCTATATTAGCATTTTCATTAGCAAGGAAATGGAAACCCTATGCAATTATTTTAAGAGACGATTGCAATTATACCTGGTTTGTATTGTGAATAGAGTCAGATTTAAAGCGAATAAATTGAGATATTAATCAGCCCAGTGTTATTATAATTGCCTAATTAAGGCTTGAAATAAAACCGAAGAAAATGATTAGGACGTCTTCTATTTCTTCCTCACCCATATACGTATATAAGTTTCAACAATGTTTTCAGTTACTACAAAAGTTAGATTACTAGTTACTCAGAATGTGCGAAATAAATTCGCGAACGGAAATCGCATTTGCGCGAGGTGGCAACCATGGCAACAGCTGCCCGATTGTTGTTTTGAACGGTGCGTAGAAAAACATAAATATTGATACAGTTTATCAAGTTATATATATATATATATATATATATATATAAGAATTATACACTACTGAAATATTACAAAAATAGTGTTTTGTTTAAACATCTTTCAGATGTTTACCGTTGTTTTAACAGCTGTAGAGCGACAAAAGACCTTCACAGTTCGCGCCCAGAAATAGCATATTACATTTAAACCATCTGAAAGCCTTGGAATCATTTTTAAACGTAATACTGTGCTTAAATATATTCACATTTGTAACCTTGAGACAACTTACCATCCCAGGAGAAGTTTTCATCCCAGACTGACCACATTTGCACGATGAAGAACGGAGCCCAGCACACAATGTACGCCAAAACAATCACGAATGTCATCTTGACTGTTCTTAGTTTGGCTCTTGAGATGATGGTGACTCTACTGACAGACGCCTTTCCAATCATCCTGCTCTTAGTGCTGTGCGGAGCGCCTCTCTTGGTCTTAGACTTGAAGTTCTTCCAGATACTGTGGCATATGAACCCGTAGCAGATCATGAGGATGATGACAGGGATGAGGAAGATGCCTACGGTGATCCAGGTGATGTAGGCTCGGATGCCCCACGGCTCGATGAAGTGGCCCCAGCAGTCATACACATCCGAGCCGTTCTGGATCTCGCTCAGAGAGAAGATGAAGTATTGAGGGGTGCTGAGCAACAGGCTGCAGAGCCAAGTGGACCCGATCATGATGTAGGCGCGCTTCGTGGGCTGCTGGAGGGTCTTCAGAGGGTGGCATATGGCAATGTAGCGGTCCAGTGTCATCATCACCATCATATAGGTGGACGCGAACATTCCTAGGACTTGGAGATGCTTGACAATCCGGCAAAGAAAGTCAGGTCCGTAAAACCTGAAGGTGATCTCCCAGCAGAGTTGTGGAAGAACCTGGAAGAAAGCCACCACCAGGTCCGCGAGGCTCAGGTGCTTGATGAACAGGTGCATGCGGGAGCTCTTCTTCTTGGTGTTGTGCATGGCCAGCAGCACGCACAGATTTCCGATCACCGCCACGAGGAAGGTGACACTTAAAACCGTGATCTCCATTTTGGCCACGTCTTCGTTCCTGCCGAACGGGTCGGTGTCATTGTTCGCTGTGGCTTGGTTCGACGCGTTGCGCATGGTTTGGTTTGGAAACGAGCTGTGATTTTCATGCGTAAAATCTTGTGCGCTCTATCAGGTATGTGGAGAGGTGCGCGCTAAGCAGAGCTTCATTGCGCACGGATTCTCCTGCGTAAAAGGCAGAAGAAGGGAATCCCCTACAGAGTCTTCAAGTGTGAACACTTTGACTTGAGAGGACAGATGCACTTAAGTATCAGAGACGCGGATCATATTCTGGTGGTGCACATCGGTGTGCCTCAGTTGTGGTGATCTGACGCGCAAAGGTGAGGAATATTGCTTGACAAGTGTTGCATTCCTTAAATCCAGCCCCCACTGAAGAGGGTATAGTAACCTCAAGAGCCGCCCTCTCCCTCCTCGACAGCACGCCCCTAACCAACATTAAAAACAACCTTGGTACAAGTAAATGTAAGTACGCACGGCGCGCCCTCAGTGCAAGTAATAGAGCGCGCTCTATTTCTATATGCAACTCAAGTCACATTTATTTATATACAGTACAGTTTTTTTCAAAGCAGCTTAATTAACAAGAAAATAACAGTATTAATGTTGCAAAGGTCTTTAATGAAAAGCTCTAAAAGATAATATCATCATAACTTATTTCTATTTAGCTTCATTTTGTCAAAGTCTTTTAATTCTGCGGGTTTTAGGGGATACGCACTGCAGTAATAATATCTATATTTATGTAAAATAGTACTTGGTTTTCCATTTGGCATACTTGTTTTCCCGTTTATAGGAAACCCTATGCCTTCCTTAAGGGAGAACATTTAATAAATTCTCTAATTAGATTCTGTCATGCTGGAAAATGTATTGAGCTTGTGCCACACTCTCGGTCTAATGAACTGGTGTCAGCTGCAATCTTACAGTGTATGTTCAGATTTATTTATTTATTATATATTTATGCTAAGGTCAGTACCAAACTGTATGTGCACTTAAAATGGAAGTACAGATACTGCACAGTGCATACTATGATTGGAAATACTATAAATTATGTTTGTTAATCTGTCAAAATTATAATTGTATAGTAATTATATAGTATATATAAGTATACTGTATTTGAGCTTGTTGCAATATAGATTTATAATTAAATATTATCCTAAAACACTCAACCTAGTTTTTAAAATTTGCCTTATTCAGTTTTTGCTGACCTTTGGGGTCACAGTTGTGCATTTTATCTTGTGCATGTGTGTATGTGAGTGTGTGAATGAATGAGAGAGGTGTGGTGAGTATATACACTGTAAAATACACTTGTGTAAAATGTTTACAATATATGCATAAAATGCACTTTTTTTTTTTTTTTAGAAAATAGACTTTTTAATGGCATTTTTTAGAACTTGTATTCCAATCAATGTTAACAACTGTGATGAAGCAGACGCTGGGTTTCATGAACCAGATGTGGTCAATGAAAACCAGAGATGCAAACAAAGGTTTGTACACAATGCTTAAATCTCACTTGCAATATTTAAACTCTTATGGACAGTAAGACTTGTTATGATGTCTTCTCTGAAAGTCTGAGTGCAGATAATGAAGAACAGGTGCCTCATTACGATTCATATAGCTACTTACACTTTCGCCTAATGGAGGTCGTTTGCTTAAAGCACAAATGAGTTGAGCGAGGCTCAGATGTCTAATCCACATTTGTAAAATGAATGGCTTGTTTGTTTGAATTTATAAACATCTGTGGCCTTTAGTGTATGTGACTACCTATCAGGAGATACATTTTTAAAAATGTGTAGGATTTACTTTAAACAGTTTTCACTCGGAAATTGCTAGTAAACTCCACAAGTATTACAAAGAAACAGAATGTATTAAAATAAACATGATATTTTCAAGTAGAAAGGCCAGTATTTTCTTTATAAAGTACTCCAATAGACTTTGTTTTATTTACAGTTTGGGGGTGTATTCCATGGGTTATTTTTAGCATTGCTAAATGGATATGAAAAACATTCTGAAATACTTGTCCTCTTTTTCTCCAGATCATTGCTGTGGAGGTGTGGTGAAGAAATAGGGCACAGTCGAAAGCAATGCTAAATTACTCCAGAGTGGTTTTTACTGTGAGCATTTGTAAAGACGTGGATGGACTGAAAGGTTTCTGATGTTTTATGGCCTGGGGTAAGTGTCTTGAGCACTTGAAGAAGTATAGAGGCGATACAAAGTGTGATGCTTAGAAGACAATTTTCAGCTAGGACAGGGATTGGAGTCGTGTGGGAGTAAATGCTTGTCTGTCTCGGATGCTGATTATCTTTTGCCCCTCTCTCTGATGAGCCTTCATTATGGATGGAGGTAATCAATAATGCTGCATGGCGCATCCATTGACTGCAGTCCCCATCGGTGTGTGCTGAGGGTTCACTCTCAGAAGAGGCACATTTACATTTGCATTTCTTCATTTGGCAGATCCTTTTGGAATCCTGCAAAAGAGGAATACAACAGAACAGAACATCTTGAGGTGGAAATAACATGAGAAGTGCTGTAATAGAAAGTTCAAAGACTGTTCAGGGGAGGAAGAATAGAGATGAAAGAAAGAAACTGTGAAGTATACATAATTATGCAGTTGTCCAAATAGCATTTGGACACTCAGTCGCACTTAAAAATCTCAGAATTGCATTGAATTAGATACAAAATAGATCATGCTTTAATAGAAAGATTGATTCAATTCAAAGGATGTTCAGTAGAGTACAGACTATAGAATAAATATAAAAATATAAGAAATACTGAAATATATAGAATTAATAAACAGTGTCCAAGTACAAAATGATTTTGGACACTGGAATCACACTTTTGGTTTGATATTCTGTTATATACAGTTATATAAATTATGCCTTTTGGTTTGATATTGTCATATAATTTATGCATTTTTATTTGTGGCTTAAATGACTAAATACTTTATGGGGCCACCATATACATATACAGTATGTAATCAGAATTACTGTCCACCCAAAAAAAAAAAAACCTGCTTATTGCACATAACTTCAAACAACGAGGGATACATGCTTCTGCTCGTGCATATCTAGTTCATTGATAGATTTAATTCAATTTGAGTACTTTCCCAAATATTTAATTCCACTTAAAACCTTGGCAAATTAGGTTGTTTTTAAGTCGTGTCAATCCAATTAGATTGAAGTGGGGATTTCAGACAGTTATTGCAATATTTCTTTGAATGCCACTTGTTTTGATATTTTATCATACAATGTAACTATATTTATGCATTTTTAATTGTGGCTTAAGCGAACAAGTACTTTTGTGGGGCCATTACAGTGGGGTGGGGGGGTATTTTATTCCCTGCTGATTTTGTATGTTTACCCACTGACAAAGAAATTATCAGTCTATAATTTTAATGGTAGGTTTATTTTAACAGTGAGAGACAGAATAACAACAAAAAAAACACATTTCAAAAAAGTTATAAATTGATTTGCATTTTAATGAGTGAAATAAGTATTTGACCCCTTCTCAAAACATGACTTAGTACTTGGTGGCAAAACCCTTGTTGGCAATCACAGAGGTCAGACGTTTCTTGTAGTTGCCCACCAGGTTTGCACACATCTCAGGAGGGATTTTGTCCCACTCCTCTTTGCAGATCCTCTCCAAGTCATTAAGGTTTCGAGGCTGACGTTTGGCAGGACCTTAATGTGCTTCTTCTTGAGCCACTCCTGTGTTGCCTTGGCCGTGTGTTTTGGGTCATTGTCATGCTGGAATACCCATCCACGACCCATTTTCAATGCCCTGGCTGGCTTCAATGCCCTGGCCCTGACGGTACATGTCCCTGTCCATCGTCCCTTTGATGCGGTGCAGATGTCCTGTCCTTAGCAGAAAAACACCCCCAAAGCATAATGTTTCCACCTCCATGTTTGACGGTGGGGATGGTGTTCTTGGCGTCATAGGCAGCACTCCTCCTCCTCCAAACACGGTGAGTTGAGTGGATGCCAAAGAGCTGGATTTTGTTCTCATCTGACCACAACATTTTCACCCAGTTCTCTTCTGAATCATTGGCAAACTTCAGAAGGTCCTGTACATGTGCTTCCTTGAGCAGGGGGACCCTGTGGGCGCTGCAGGATTTCAGTCCTTCACGGTGTAGTTACCAATTGTTTTCTTGGTGACTATGGTCCCAGCTGCCTTGAGATCATTGACAAGATCCTCCCGTGTAGTTCTGGGCTGATTTCTCACCGTTCTCATGATCACTGAAACTTCACGAGGTGAGATCTTGCATGGAACCCCAGACCGAGGGAGATTCACAGTTATATTGTGTTTCTTCCATTTGCGAATAATCTCACCAACTGTTGTCACCTTCTCACCAAGCTGCTTGGCGATGGTCTTGTAGCCCATTCCAGACTTGTGTAGGTCTACAATCTTGTCCCTGACATCCTTGGACAGCTCTTTGGTCTTGACCATGGAGAGTTTGGAATCTGATTGATTGATTGCTTCTGTGAACAGGTTGTCTTTTATACAGGTACCTATATAAAAGACACCTGGGAGACAGAAATCTTGCTGATTGATAGGGGATCAAATACTTATTTCACTCATTAAAATACAAAAAAATGTATAACTTTTTTGAAATGCGTTTTTCTGGATTTTTTTGTTGCTATTCTGTCTCTCACTGTTCAAATAAACCTACCATTAAAATTATGGACTGATCATTTCTTTGTCAGTGGGCAAACGTACACAATTAGCAGGGGATCAAATAATTTTTCCCCCACTGTATATTTGTGGGGCCACTAGTATTAAGTTTATTTAAATAAGTTCTGTTTATTTCACATAATTTAAAACAATATTAAATATTCAGTTCTACTCATGAATATCTTGATAGATTAAATTTATAATTTAAATATTATTTCCCAAAGTTTAATTCCACTAACCTAAAACTTTAGCAAAGTAGTTAATTTTAAAGTTGTGTGAAGTAAGTTGAATCGACTATGGGCAGTTCATGCATGCTTTCAGAGTGTCACCAGTGGGTTTGGATTGTGCAGGTCATTATAACTGAAGCTAACAGGTCTTTGGTTGCGTACAGAAATTGCATGAGTCATTTTAACAGTGTGTTCCCTGTGTAAGACATTCAGATGTAAGTTTATAGCTGTTCAGGGATTAATTATTAGCAGACGAAGTGTTGGACAGGGAGGATGTGGGCAGCACTGCAACATAAAAGAAAATGTGTCTCCTTATTAGAGAACATGAGGGCAATCTTCAGGCAAGAACAGATCTAGAGATCATACGTCCCTCATCTCTGTCTGTATCTCCCAGCCCACATATCTGTAACCTTGTTACTTTGGCTAAACTTGCGTCTACCCACAAAACAGCAGCTGTGAAGTCGACACAAGCCCATTTGCTGTTTATTGTATTGAAACTATGTCAGAGATGTGAAGGAAAGGTAAGAGTGTAAATAAAAGAGAATTTTAATTTCCGTCCCCTTTCACAGATTCACTGTGTATTAATGTTCAATTTATATGCATAAGGGTGCAGGCTAGAAATTCTGCGTTTTCTGAAGTTAATGCCATAGTCTGTGTATTTTAACCATGACAGCTGTGATAGATTTGTTTGGGTACATGAGCCTACAAGGACTAATGTTCATAAAATAGGTCTATTAATCATTCATCTGGGGGAAAACTGGCGTTTTTCCTCAAAATTACATGTTGGGGTGTAATCTGTGTGTTGCATGTATGAGCATGCGTATAAACCCTTTAGGAAAGCAAGCATGCACTTCAAAGTATAAAATACAGGGTGAACAAGATGTGAGACGTGGGTGACCTTTGGTGGTGAGTGAATGGAAGTTCATAGACCGGATTTGTGACATTATATATATATATATATATATATATATATATATATATATATATATATATATATATATATATATATATATAATAACATATATATTTTTAATTAACAAATGGTTTTGGTTGCAAATGGTTTTAGTTTTAGGTAACAGCACTGCTGAACTTTTAACATTGTTAACATTTGCCTGAGCTGGTTAACAAAGATGAATGAACATGTATTTATTCAATTTATTAAATGCATTAATTAATGCATTAACTAACGTTAACTAAAGGAGGTTTATTAAAAAGCATTACCTCAGTCTGAAACAACAGGGCTTAGCTGATGATTTCATAATCAAACGTGTCTGTCAGTTCACGCACATCGAGGACCGCAGAAATGTGCGCAGCTGCAAATTATGCAGTTTGCTGTGGCGACCAGGATCTTTCCACAAAGGACGCATCTGTTTAGCGGATCAATCTGTACCTATGCTAATGTGATGTTTCAAACACACTTGGTGCAGAAGTTTCCGATCGATAAATCCAGCACCCTCAGGTGGTCTGTCGGGTTTCATTTGTAGACGGTCCAGATTTATTGCTAAGATTTTACTTTTTAAAAGAGTTGATCTGATTTATGTTTGCTTCACTAGGACTAGGCTATTTTCAAATTTAACTTCACAAACGCATGCATTTTACTATTATATCCTTACGTTGTAAACATAGGTCGTAAACATAACATTGTGGGTGGGACTAAACGGATGAATCATTATTTTGAAAAGCGTATGATGATATGCACCTATGAAGAGGGAAAAGAAACGACCTGTAATTGACCATGAAAACAAGCGTTGTTAATAAATAAAGTTACAGTGAAATAAGACGTTTATTAGTATCGTTTAATAAATTACATTTGGAAAATTACAAACTTCTCATTGGGTGGGCCACAGAAGTGGGTGGGCCCACGCGACTGCTAGCAACCACAGCAACAGGCAAGCAGCAGTCACATTTCTTTCAATATATGTAAAAATCAAGTTTGAAAATGTGTAAATGTTGTAGAAACATTACAGATTCTGTGTAATTTCTCTCACTCACTCTCTCTCCGTCATTCATTCATTGAAGAAAGTTAAACAGGAGAGCTTGTAGGGTAATTGATTCTGGAGCCAAAGAGCCACTTTTGAAGGATGTCTCTGGTGTTTTCCCCTGTGGCTCATGATTGCTTTGAAACAGACAGATGTAAAGAAAGATTTAAATAACACATTCAATATTCACGCATTTCATTAAAGCTCAGGGTGTTTGAAGTTCAACATATCTGCCTCATTAAAAAAAGAGAACACAAATAGAAGATAGACAAGAAAGTAACTTCTGAGAATATTTGGGACAATTAACCCAAAAATGAAAAATTTGTCATTTACTCTAACGTCATTTTCAAACCTGTTGTTGAAAGTTATTTTGAACAATCTTCACCCTAATCTTTTCCATACAATGAAAGTTAATGGGATGGGTGCACCATTTTCTAAATGAGCTCTTCAAAATAGGCTAATTTTAAATTCATAGATCAAGAAATGGGAAAATGGTTTATTAAGAAAAAAGTCCTTTACTTTCAAATCCTTGTGAACGTTCTCAGTGTCTTGATCTTGCCTCGTCCTGTTCCGTCACGTCTCATCCCGTTCCAAATGTTTCTGTATCATGACATGTTAATTCCCAGTGAGTTGTGTTAGCCGTATGTTGTGGTATATGTGAGTTTTTCCTCTGTCAGGTCAGTCTGTTTTGTGTCATTCTGGCCTGCGAGATCATCATCTTATGATAGATGAAGTGATGGTCACAGACCCCAAAGTCATCTATCAAATTTGGGAGCATCTTCAAGACCATCTTTGACCTCTAATTCCTACCTAACCATAGACGACTGAGAGCAAGAGAGAGAGAAAAAAACGATGTTGTTTTTTCATTGCTACCATCTCACTCTAGCTGTGAGTGAATATGAAGAAAGGTTTTTTATTTTATTTTTTATTCTATGGCAGTTTGCTTTTCGGTTTTATTATCACACTTTTATAACCAAAGCTTTGCACAGTCCATCTTAAAGTGGTTTCACCTGTTATCCACAAACGCTGCAAAATGCATGAGCATTTCATGAGCTGAAGTCTTGTTTTTCATGTTTTTGAAGCTTAATGTGGTTTTGTTTCTCCGGAAGTAGGCAAGCAATTGTAGCTGATAAGCCTGCAGTCACAAGAGAACTGTTTGAGCTATAAGCGATTAACACAACGCAAAAGCAGTTAGCTGAGAGAATTCTGATGCACTTTATGACACAAACCAGAATCTAAACAACAAATATTTGACTTGAGGTCTGGTTATAGAGTGACTAAATGGATGAAAGGATGTTCTCTAGTCAGTATAGATGACATATTTATTTAGATTTTTCAAGAGTGTCAGAGACTGACAAGATTGTTGAACCTGTAAGAGGTGGGTTCACTGTGATTCAGGATATTTGAATGTGATTCACCAGGGAACTAAGAGGAAAAGGCCAGTAAAGAGACCCTAATTTTCATAGTGACGCACACTCACACACACACTTGTTCTCTGGTTTTCCACAAATTGTTGTTTTTGAGGTTTTCTTATCAGCAGTGCTTGGCTGAGTGAAAGACGTTTAGCAAAATACTTCACCAGAGGTGCTTTGTGAGTCTCATTTCACTTGTCTCAGAAGGTGTGATTTCCTAAAGGATTTAGGAGGTATGGTTCTCTAAAAAATGGCAATCATGACTCATGTCATTCCAAACCAGAATGATTTTCTTTATTCTATAGAACAGAAAAGAACTTCTCAGGAGCGTGCTGCTGTTTTCCATAAGTTCAGATCAAGTTTGAAGTTTTGAGTTTTAGAGACTTTTTGACCTTTTTTCAGTCTTTGGTGAACTATCTCTTTAACTATTTTTTAAACTGCTTACTATTGCTTTAAGATTGTCTTAGCTCTTAACAGCTGTTTAAAGGCATATTCAAACATTTTTTGTTGTTGTGCTGGTTTAAAGTCTCTCATCATCATCGTATCATCATTGTGGATGGAGCGAGAGCAGAAGGTATTATTGTAAGATTACACGCTTTGTACTATAATGTTTTCTCACTGGTGAATGAGACATGAGGTAATCTGACAGCATTGCATTCAACCGTCTTTCATCGTGTCGCTGCCTCTGCTCCGCCTGTGCGCGTTCGTGTGTTTTTGAGGGGGTGTGGCTTTGGAGAGTGATTTGCAGGGAGGGTGGGATCTTATGCTTTCAAAGCTAGTTTGCTTTTCCAAAATTGCCTACCCTACCTTTAATTAACAATACAACCTTATTGATTTTTGCGTTGTGACTTTCTGGTGTATGTGGTTTCATGTACACAAGTTCTGAACATTTCTACTATAATCTTTTGGATTTTGTATTAGATTGTCCATCTCTCATAAATGGAAGCCAACAAACCCATATAATTAAATCCAAATGCTTTACACTCACTGCACATTTCACAACCTCTCCCTTCCTCTTTTCATCTTGCTGAGCCGAAGCATGTGTAAGTGGAGTGTGTGTGTGTGTGTGTGTGTGTGTGTGTGTGTGTCAGATTAAGTCTGTTCAAATGAATGAATTAATCTGATCAGAGAATGATCACAGCGCCCGAGGACTTTTGTTTTAACAACACAATTTACGTATTACCCTTTCTTATGACAGAATGCATTGTGCCAGTTAGTTTTAATGGAATGAAATAGGAGCGAATTTGTTCATTGTACAATGCATATGTAATCTTGTAGCCAATTTTCCTGTTCTCTCCCTTTCTCCCTCCCTTTCTCTTGTTCGAAATTGAAGGTTTGAGGCTGGAACTATTCTGGAATCAAAAGCATCTCTCTGTGAGTGTTGAGAAGGGTACTTCATGTTTGATGACTGAGATGCATAGAAGGGTTTTTTTTTTTTTTTAATCTGACTTCTCCTTTTTTCATAAATGTTGTACACTTTAGTGATCTTTTCATAGCAATACAAAAATCCTAATTCTTCCTTTTGCGAAGTATTATACATAGTATTAAATGCAAGATAAAACAATTGGTTTTTAACCTTCTTGACTGTATCCAACATTGAAATTATTGAATTTTTTTTATTTATTTATTTTTTTAAATAAACTGTTGATTGATGTTCAATTCATGCAGCCCAGTTACTAATTCTGCCATATATGCATGTATTTATTTAGTACACTGGTAGAAAATTCACCAAAATTACAAAATCATATTTTGGTAATCCAAAAAATGAATGGAAAATAAAGACAGAAAACTGGCTGTAATTTTTAGTTTTACCTCCCGAGGTTGACTTCAATAGCCATTTGTTGGAGGAAAAAAACATCCTATTTTGTTATATATTCATGCAAAGTGTCTTCAATAATGACGTGGTGCACTTCATCTCATCACGAGTGCAGCGTATAATATAGTATATAGCTTATCTCTGGCAGTATTCACCGATGTTGTTTAATGTCTCTATAAGGTCTGTTGGAGGTTTTGGATATGGAGTGGGATCAGTTTTATTTTTGGATCTTGTGTGTGGAAACTCTTCAATATAATAATGATAAATGATGTACAGCTCCTAAAGATCTTCATAATGGACCTGCTGTTTTGAATCCCACAATAGCAGTTCCCCCACAGGGATACTTTTACATCAGGAGTCGCTTGGTCAGTTATTGATTCTTTGAGTCAGTTAGGAAGAACTGGAACAGTTTGAATAGTATTATTCATTCGCTAATTGTGATCATTTGAAAGAGCCTGTGGTTGAAGGCCCATTTTGATAGGTACAAAGTTGGTTTCATTGATAGTGTCTGTCTTTTGAATCTAAAAATAGGCCAGTTCTCTTTTCAAGAAGGCACTTGATGCCTATTGTGCTTTCACACTATTGTATTGCTGTAGAAAAACAGGAAATACATGTTTTGTGCTATCTCTTTCTAAGCTTTAATGCTTAGTCAGTTCTAAAGCCTGTAACCCCCTCAATACAACATGACCTCCGAACAGTATGTCGATCGATGTAGGCAACTATCTAAAATAAAATTCACGTGTCAGAAAAGTGTGTTTGTCTGTCAGTTGTAGGAAATCTGTATTTCTACCTTTCAGCCATCTCATCTTAATGGAGCAGCTGGTTTGCCCTGCCAAATAACACAGTTTTATGAATTTATGCATGCAGGGTTGAAAGCGAATCCAACTGAATATTGGATAATCCATGCGGTGAATGTATTCAGACATATCATAATCTTTGTCTTGACATCCATACTCATAGAAATGGGAGAAAAGCTAAGTAATGAGATTTAAAGTAGGGCATTATTGAGGGCTTTGGCACACAAGGAACAGGCTCAACATGTCAAATGGACAGATTCGGAAATGTTCATTTCAGTTTCTTATAAAATCAGAATTCCATTGCTTAATAAGAAACAAATGGTAGTTTTAAATGGAGACAATGTTGTTGTGGAGGCCCTGCTTATGAATACAGTAGTTGCTGGCAGAGATGTTACAATGGTCATTGCCTTGCCCTCGCAGGACTCTTATTATTCTGTTGTATAGCCAATAATTACACTAATTAGACCCCTGCAGACATCTCACAGTCTTGTGCGTGTGTAGCAGTGTATTACATTATAGTAGAGCAAAAACAGAAGCTTTTGAATCCATCCCACAGATCATTAAGTTATGCCATTATTGATTAACCCTCATGTCCAGTTAATGAATAAAAACTTCAAAAGAACAGCATTTATTTGAAATATGTCTTTTGTAATGCTCTAAATTACAAAATGTCTTTTACACTCACTTTTGATTCATTTAAATCATCCTTGCTGAACAAAAGTTTAAGTTTTTTGTATCAGTTACCACAAAATATTACACACATTTTTAACATGGACAATAATAAGAAATGTGTTTTTTTAGCGCCAAATCAGCATATTAGAATGACAGAAATAAGTTAATTAATTAATGAATAGAAAGCAGTTATTTTAAATTGTAATCATATTTTATAGTATTACTGTTTTTGCTATATTTTGGATCAAATATATTTTGAGCAGAGACATCTTAGTGTATAGTTATGGTGCTTTTTTTAGCAATAGCATTTCCTGAAAACAATCTACTTTTGTGTTCCATGGAAAAAATAACAGCATATGGGTTTGGAGCAAAATAAGGCTTAGTACATGATAAGAAAATGAGGAAACTACCCCTTTAATCAAAGTTCTGGACTCTTGTGTCTAATAAGCCTGTTTTTGCACACAGTGGGATGTACTATGAAAAATCTTAGTAGACCTTCTTTCTCTTAAGATCACACACACACACACACATACAGTATATATATATATATATCAAGCGAAGAACTTGTTTCAAACTTTGCTCAACTTAAGATGAGGGTTTTGATGGGTACTATAAAAAATGCTTGTCTTCTTTCAAGCTCCAAGAAACACGGTTAAACACAGATTAAAAATTCAGTTTGTTCTTTGTAGAGAGAGTTTGTCCATCTGTTGGCTGCTGGATGTTAAATCATCATTTATTCTCCCTCATGTCGTTCCAAACCTGTATGACTTTCTCTCTTATGTGAAAAAAAAACAAAAAGAGATGTTCAGTAGCAGCTTCTTGACTCTCCAAGTTTTAATCTATGAATTGTTGGAATGAGATTTAGAAGTTCATCTTATTTTATTTGTGTCTGACTCATGTTTTTAGTGATTTGGGGTAAAAAATAAACTCACACTTTGGGGTGCAGCTTGCAAGGAGCTGTTGAATTAGAAAGCATTGTGCAAATGTTGAAAAGAATTTAACACAAGGCTACAGTCCTTCTTTATGTGATCATATTTTGGCAGAACTGCTTTTCTCAAAAAGCCTGATAGCAGGCAAAATAACAGGATTCTTAATGCATCACAACACTGTTGACATTTTTCACTTCTTCAAAGCATATCACTTTTAGAACGGTCCACAAACAAAATGCATGTTCCAAGTGTACATGGTGTTATAAGTTCGCATTTGATACATTATTGAAAATGGTCATATTTCATTAATGTGCAGTTAACTGCAATTCTCACTACTGACATCATCAGTTTAGCTCATGCAAGGCTTTCACGCAAAACTCTTGAGGCCAGAAGCTTTTTTACCCATCATTATATAAGGCACTTTTGCTATTAAAAGAATTTAAACCCATCCATAAGGTTACTGCAGTGGTCACAGTGAGCTAAGCGTCTGATTAAGTGTGCAAATTACTGGAGGTTTGAGTCATGAATTTATCTCTTTTATTTTTTTTTAAAAAATACTGTATAATCGTCAGTTCTTTCTTAACTTCACAAATATTTTTTATTAAGATTAATCACAGTCTATCACCATAGATTTTACCCTCTTTTTATAAAAGCTGAAATTCAGAGTCTCATGAAAATGCGTATAAATAGGAGACCAAATAAAAACAAAAACTTGTGGTATTGATACGCAAAATGTCACGTGTCATGGCATGCTACGCAGTTTTCGCATGCATATGATACGAAATTTGTTGGCGTGCATATGAAACACAGTTTCCGCGTACATATGATATGCATTTACAGCATAACCCTAATCCTACTCATTGCGTAGCATATACAGGCCAAAGTCCATTTTTGCGTATCAGTACCACAAGTTTTTATTTTTATTTGGCGTACTATTTATATGCACTTTCATGAGATCGGGTTGGAAATTCAACACATTTCCTCTGTTTAATGTTCTCTTTAATACCACTGATTCACTCAATGACACTAGCTTCTGTTTAAAACGGTTTTGTCTGTTCTTAAAAAAATCCATCAATGCTTGAAACATGACAAGAAAAACAAGAGCACTGGCTTTTAACAAGGAAAAATCTTTGCAAAGCACCTCAGTTTGTCTGAACATAAAGCAACCTGCTGTTTTTAGTGGTGAAAAATGTATATAATTCACGTTGAAACAAAACAGAGACCCATCAGTTGAAGTGACTTGTTTGGACAATCTGGCTATGGTGTTGTCATGACAACAGCAAAATCTCTGTATTGACTTATAGAAATGACTGACACCAAACTCTGATTCTTTAATTTCTGGGCTAATTTTTTTTCTATTGCATATCAACCAGAAGCAATGAGTCCAAATTGCAGTAATCTATTAATCAGTCTATAAAGCATGTTTTAAACTTCTGCAATCTAGCCATGTGTTTGTATGTGAGCAGTCTGCGATGAGTCATGTGATTAGAGAGTTGGGAGTTCTTTGTGTCCTTTCCTTTTAAGACCACATCTCTAGGTTAAGCTGTTTATTAATAGGTAGTGAGTCACAAGGTGAGAAGATCACACAAATAGGCACACTTCAAGTAAAGCCATTTGAAAGCATGAAATCTGTCACTATTTGTGCCCGAATGCTTGAGAATTCTTTGTCTAATATCCCATTTTTACATATACCAAAGCATTTGTGCACGGTATTTTTATTAAAAGGTCTTCATTTTTTGTCCGTATAATGAAAGTAAATGAGGTCCAATGTTGTTTTATTTTGGATCCCCATTGGTGGTCATTATATGGATAAAAACAGCTGAAACATTCTGTAAAATAAAATCTTTTGGGTTTCTCAGAAGAAAGAAAGTCAATAAAGTTTGGAATGACTTGAGGGTGAGTAAATGATGATCAAAATTAATTTTTGAGTGCGCTAACCCTTAAACATTGATAGCGATTGCCTGTGAGTTTTTAATTATTAATTATGTTCACAATAGAGTTGGGGAACTATGATTTCAGAACCCAGAAGAGTAATTCGCCGTGGGTTCCTGTGAGATTTTCCTAGGGGGATTTTCGACTTATGAGTAAATTTATATGAGTAAAAACGTTAATTACGCACATCCATACCCAAAATACCGATTTTGAAAATGAATGTTTTTAATAAGTAATAAGAACGTTTGGGCTGTGAGTGTGTGCTGTTTACATTGTAGAGCAAAACATAAAATTATCGTGAAGTAATTGGTCCAGAATTCCACTCCATATGTGTTCTGATTGTGTTGTCTTGCATTATTGCTGCTTTCAAACAGACAAATTACTCATCTTTTACTCATGGCTAGAAGATGAATGTTCAGCTCCAGACAGTCTGAGAGACTAAAACATATGCATATCACGTCTAAATCCAATTTTAGGTCACTTCAAACCCCATGTCATTTAAATCCCAGTCAGACACATTCGACTGTGCTGTCTTAATTCTTCAGTATTTTTCTAACCTTAAGGTTAGGAGTGTATATTTTCTCACCAACGTATCAGGAACTCCCTGAACAGCTTAACCAAGTTAGTGCACCAGAAAAGAAGGAAATAATTATTGTAAATAAAAGCAGTAACATGCCCCAGAGGCATCCAGAGAAGCTAGCAGACAGAATAGCACAGCTGTGTTTGCACCAAAACTTGGATCTTTTCTCTAAAACAGCCCATTTGAGGACATCCCTAACCTTTTCCATTAACAACACTAGAAGTTAAAAATATAAAGGTTCATTGGCATCTATGGTTCCATGAAAAACCTATGTCATCGATGTAATCTTTCCATTGCACAAGAGGTTTTTATTAGTGGAAATAGGTTCTTTAGATTATTAAAATAGTTCACACAGAACACGTTTTTCCATTCCATTGCGCTACTTTTTTATTGTTTTTATGTGTAAACACAGGCTAGACAGATGTGTATGACTGTTGTGTTCACATCACGCTTCTTTTGCATGACGTGGTATTCTAAAATGTGGTGATACAATAAGTTCAAAAAAAGTTCTTTGACACCTTGTGTTTTTCCCCATTCCACACTTATAAAAATAATGGTTCCTTATTGGAATTTGTGCCTCCATGAAGAATCTTTACCCATTGCATGTTGGTTCTTTTTTGTGGAGAAAGGTTCTTCAAAAAATGGTTCTTTGAAGACCTGAAATGTTCTCTGGCATTGCTGTGAAATTCAGTTTTTTTAGAACCTTAATTTTTTAACAGTGCAATGCTTTTTCACGGCAAAAACACATTCTGTGTGAATGTTTCTTTGGGGAACCCAAATTATTTCTCCAGTGGCATCGTTACAAAACCCCCTTTTTGGAACCTTTATTTTTAAGCGTGTAGGTTGATGAGAATGTTGCTGAAGTCCCGGTTTAACTATAAAATCTGATTGACTAATAGGAATGTTGTTCCAAAACAACGTCTCATCAAGTTAACGTGAATGCCCGGCCATCAGGACGAATCCTCATGTGCAAAGATAGGGGTCAGGGATCCTGTTGTACTCTCCCACATTCCGGCATTCCCAGCACAGGGGTTAATGTTTCACCAAGCTGTTGATGTGGGAAACGCTGTGGAGGAAGTTGACGTTTAAATGTGGGACAGAAGCGAAAGGAAAAAGATGAAATGAAAGTGAGAGACGGACAGATGGGACAAATGAGAAACATTTCGATGTGTATGCCATTTGGGTTTGATTTGGGCTCTGGGGAATGAGAGTCAGCTGCCCAGGGATTGCGAGGTCTCACATTCATCATCCGCTCTGTAGGGAGTTACAACAGAGGTCGTAACGTTCTGATTCCTTTGCTAAGTCGTCCTCTGATTGTCAAAACATGTGGTATACTGGTAAAACAGAGAATGAAATCAGTGTGAAATGTGCAGCTCAGTCTGTGTTTGCCCACAGCTTTCGGTCCATTGATGTTTGAGTGTGTCTAGAATCTATTGACTTGTGGGTGTTTATTAGTGGAAAATGTCAGAATTAGATTAGACACGCGCTGGGCTCACAGCTGAAACTGAAGTAGTGTTATTTATTATTTGTTGTTTAATTGTGTCAGTCCAGATAAGACCATCTACATAATTGTTTCTGGAATTGGACAGTGTGTATTTTTCTGAGAATTCGTTTAATTAAAAAATAACAGAGGCATGCAGCATAGATGTGCTGCTGTGGTTTAACTTTTATGATATGTGACTCTCTTGCAGTGAATCAATGCACCCACATGCATACCTAAGTGTATGGATTTATGTTTTTAATTTGAGTGGTAGAACATCTGTGTGTGTGTGTGTGTGTGTGTGTGTGTGTGTGTGTGTGTGTGTGTGTGTGTGTGTGTGTGTGTGTGTGTGTGTGTGTGTGTGTGTGTCCAAAAAGTCAATGAGATTTATTAGCATTTATGAATTAGAGGAATTATTTCAAGAATGCATGATTTTTTTTTCTCACTGTGAAGAAAAAATACATTTTTAAAAACATTAAAAAGAAAGACCCCCAAAACTTTGAATGGTAGTGTGTGTGTGTGTGTGTGTGTGTGTGTGTGTGTGTGTGTGTGTGTATATATATATATATATTATTAAATATTATAACATTAATATGATCTCTTGTCCAAAAAACAAACCACAAGCCATAAAGACACACATCGATACAATCAGACAAAACAACAGTGGTCTATGTATTATGAATAACATGCCAAAAAAAATGTATCTTGCAAAGTTATTGTCTCGGTACATTAAGCAACGTTAAGCATTAATCTATATTATTTGTCTCTATATTCAGTAAATTTTTCACTCATGTGCACATTTGATTCCATCATGGTGGGGACTGATCTAATTTACACTCATCTAATGATGTTTTATCATTAACTAAACTGCCTAAACTGCTTTAGATTTTTGCTGAGACATTAATTAGTCTGTTTATAAGGTGTTTTTCTCATGGGGACTGTTGCCTGCTTCCCTTACTGCAAATAATTTCAGGTTTTACTGAAATTTGGACTGCCCCTAAACATTCTTTTTGGACAGTTTTGGATGCATACATGGGAAGACTTCTTGCACAGCAACATTTATTTTGATAGTAAGGATAGTAAGTAGATAGTGTAGTTGAGATAAGCTGTGTGACAGGTCTAATTTGAGTCTGATGTTCTAGTGCTTGTGATAACAAGCAGCTCACAGACCCTTTTTTGTTTTTGGACATTTTTTTCTATTGAATTTTTACAATCATGATGACCTGAAAGCCCATTGCCACTAGACAGTAAATAGGTACTTGTGATATAAAGTGCAAAATAAGACATAAATTATAAAAGACAATATGATCACAGTTATTTTTTAGACTTCTGATTACTTTTTAGGCACTGATGTTCTCATTATGCTTTAAAATGTTTGCATTGAATACATCTTGAATATTTGACATGGAAAACCTTGAGCTTTATTTAAAAAAAAAAAAGCCATTAATTCAGAAATTGACTTCACCGAGCCAGAACTAGTCACCAATTTTTTTTTTCTTGAATTTCATTCATGCACTCCAGTAATAAAAATACAGAACTGTTTAAAGTTTTCCTCATGCTTTTACGCACACACACACACACACACACACACACACACACACACACAGACACACACAAAATATTTTAGTTAGTTCAAATATGTAGAGACCAATTATGGGTGACCATCACTGTGTGTATTTCCATAAATAATGAAATTGAGCAGCGCTGCGAAACAAGAGATGTGTTGAGGTTTATGCATAATACACTGCCTCTGGTTTGGAAGTTGATCCCATGACACAGTTTAGTATTGTTTACATTTACACAAACTCTCCTCCGGGTCTGTTTGTCAGTTTATTAAATGTTCTGTATATAGCCACATAACATAAATCCACAATGTTCTAATGCTTCCTATGAGAATAATATTGGAGCCAGATATCGTAAAATGACTCTGTTATGTCTAGTGTGTGTGTGTGTGGGCTCTAATATTCTGTTAATAGGCGTTTAGAAAGATTGCTGGGCTTTTGTGTGGAAGGTTCACTGAATCTGCTCTCTGATCTCCCCGTTTTATTACACAGGTTTTACAGTCAGAGCCATTGTGAAACCAGCACTTAGACCAGATTCTTATTTTCTCTTTACACCTCCTTCTCTTGCATACACATCAACCCTTAAAAATATTTATTTTTATTATTATGTTATGTATATAAGCTACTTCATGAAAAAGGCCAAGCCTGTTTATCATAATAATAATGACAATAGTCAACACATTAAAACAAACCCAAGCAGACACAGAAATATTGGGGTCAGTTGTGTAGGTTTATTATAGAGAGACTAGTTGCTTATTTTGAGCTTGTTTTGTTAGAGCAGGTTGCTTGTTGTTCTTGTGAGATCTGGCTATGCTGGTAGAGCTCTGTCAGTGTCCTTTAGCCTGGAGCTGCTCACTCGTTATTGCTTCCTATCTGCAGTGCTGTGACCAGACTCTCAAGCAGCACATCTCACACACATCACAACACGTTGCTCATCACACACATCTGCCCTATGTTCACACAAGTGAAATTATTTAGCAAAATTTCATTTTTTTTATTTTATTTTAAATAATTGACTCTTTTTATGTACAATTTGATGTTGTTTCTGTCCTTTTTGGAGCTTAACAATCCCCATAAAATCACCTCTTTAAAACACAACAACAATTTGATGAAAAATAGAATGAAGAATGAAAAATAACGCTGTTGTAATTATTTTGCAGATAAATCAGGTAACCCAATTCCTTATTTATTTTTAATAACCTAATTCATTTATTTATTTTTTGTTTTTGCATTAAGGATTCACTTACAGCATGGAGGCACAGGCAGGTTCTGATGGTTATTTTGAGGAGTGTGGTCCTTGATGTAATCAGATGTTCCTCAGCCTGCACAGAAACCCTGAAGGTAAAGTTGTTTTTATATAGTTTGTGTTATGACTGCAGCTCACCAGTGATGGAAAGCTCTCAGATCACCACAGGGTGGTCTGCGGCATGAAACAAACCTCACATCCATAGTGCCTTTTTAGGAATATGGGTGTAGGGTGAAAAACAAGAAGCAAGCGATCAGAGGGAAGTTTTAGTCGGTTTGCATTCCCAAAATATTAGATTACTATCAAGAATAGGATGATTGCTGATTAATGTAGTATTTATGTCTGGAAGAATCATGTTGTTACTGATGCTGCGTCACACTGCAACGGTTTTCCTGGTTGTTACCGAAACTTTCGCATGCAACAGAGTAATAAAAGTGACAAGGACAGATTTCTGGGATCTAAGAAGCTCTAGAGCACTTTGATCATTGTGATGAATGAACCTCCTGCACTAATAAAATATTTCTCAGGCTATTTAACTTGTACCACTGAGAAAACACTCTGTCTCTTAAATATGAAGGGAAAAAACCACTCATCCCACTGTTTGAAATATGCATAAAAACATAGCTAATAGCTTCCAGTTTCATCATCCCTGAATATGTTCGTGTCTGAGAGTGTCTCACTGTCTCAAAAGGCATGTTAAGAGGTCTTTTAAGGACAGATGTATCAGGTTGGTTTCAGAAGCAGAAATGTATCTGTGCCGGTAATCATTTCCAGACGGTACCAAGAGGTGCTGATATAAATTCAGCTCACAAAAGCTTTTGCAACCATTAGTAAATTCCTGGTTTATTGTTTGAGTCCCCATGGGCTCATGCATCAATCTCTAATAAGCACATTATGTTTATTTACATTCCATATAGTCCTAATGAAGAGCACTTGTGAATGTGAGCTGCTGTTGAGGAGTTGTTCAGCAGGGCATGTTTGTAGGACTGCAGAAGGATATGACATTACATGCTGTAATCTTTTACTTTCATTCTGCCTTATCTCATGTATGTTTGTCTCTTCTCAATTGTCTTTTCTCAACTGTCTTCTTCACTGTTTCTTGTCACTTCACTTTCACTTTGTCTTGTCTCATCTAGCTTCATTCCTTTTACGTTCTCTCCTCTCCTCTTTTCTCATCTCTTCCCATGCACTTTCCATCTCTTCAGTCTCCATCACAGAAGTATGAGTCCTCATCTAGGTCTCACTCGTCAGGCTTCTCATTTCACAGACAGACACAGTTGCAGACAGCACTCTATCTGTCATGTCACAAGCTCTGACATGTGACTGATTCTTTACCTGGCGTTTGTGTGTGTGTGTGTGTGTGTGTGTGTGTGTGTGTGTGTGTCTCATATAGACACTTTTATTTATCTGACAGGCCTATCCTCACACATCCAGCTTGTGGAGATTACTCCTATGCAAACAGCTCCTTATCTCTAACCCTGAAGCCAAGGTCACGCACATATAAATATCCACGCACAAACACGTCCTTTACTGTACAATGAAGCTTGAATGCAATTTAGCATTGCACATAGGCTATATATGGATTAGTGTGACCTTCAAAAATATATGTGCCCCTGGGCTCTACAATAAAATTGACACAAACAGGAAGTCGGTCAGCTGGTTGTCCACGAAGCTCCTCAGCATTAAATGAATCTCTCTTTCTCTTCCTCAGCGGGTGTGTGTGTGTGTGTGTGTGTGTGTGTGTGTGTGTTCAAATAACACTTGCTGAATGTCCTTTGATTGGAAAAATCTGTCCATTCTCAAATATGTGCAGCACACGACAGGACGTCCTAAATGAGGGCTTTCAAAAGCTTCCAAGTAGCGGCCCTGAAATTCTTCTGTCAACGTTAAGATGACATGCAATTTGTGTGTGTGCTTGCGAAACGGAGAGGAAAGCAGAGAGATACTGCTAGCAGGTGCTTGCTTGACAGTTCATAATTAACTTCTTCTGATCTTATGGGCTTGAGCATCAAAGCCCATCCACCGTTTTTGTTTGTGTGCTGTGGAAGTCGATGCAGCACGAGAGAGCTAATGATAAAGCAAACATTTCACATGCAAATAAGACATTTTTAAAACATTGTGTCAACCTGTCTAAAATACCTGCCAAAGACATTTAACAATCGCTTGCCTCAGGTGCGCTCAAAACCTAGGCATCTTATTTATTTAAGATGTTTGAACAAATTCTGAGGAAGCATCATATTATTTATGTAGAACACAATACAAGAATGCATTGCGATTAGCTCAGCGAATCAAAAAGGATGTGAAATCACTGTGCTCAACCAATGCTGGTGCGTAAATCAATAAAAATCGTAACGACTTCAAATGAAAAACTCACGGTAACAATTTTAGTATAGGGACCAATTCTCACTATTAACTAGTTTCTTATTAGAATGCCTATTATAAACATATTGGCTGTTCATTAGTGCTTATAAAGCACATATTCTGTGTGACCATATTCTACACCCCTAATCCTGCCCAATATCTAAACGAAAAAGGCAAAAGCCGCAATTAATGGTTTGTTGATAGCAAGAATTGGACCTTAAAATAAAGTGTGACCAAACTCACTTGTGTATTTTTTGATGATATGTAGATTTATTTTATTATTATTATACAAAAGGCACATGGGTCAACACATATGGATTAAATGAATCAGAAAAATAATAATAAATAATAACAATAATAATATGTTTGAATAATTGAATATAGATTATTTAATTAGATGTGATTAAACACAGTTGAAATTTGTTACATTTTTAAATGTTTAATGGGATAAATAAAATGTTTAAATAATTGATTTAGATAATAATAATAAAAAGTTAAATATTAATTATTTTTAAACATCACTTTATTGATTAAACAGTTGAATTAATTATGAATAATAATAAAAGTGTTGATTAAAACTGTTACATTTTATATTTATTTATTGTAATATTTTGTTGCATGATAATAATAATAATGATAATAATAATAAAGTTTTTGTTATTACATATAAATTAGTTTAAATAAATATACAAAAAAAATAAATATTGATTAAAACTGTTAAAATATATGTATTATTTAAAAAGTTAAATATAAATTATTTTTAAACATCGCTTTATTGATTAAAAACGGTTGAATTAATTATGAATAATAGTAGAACATTTAATGATGATGATGATGATGATAGAAGGAGTGATAAATTGTTTATATTATTAAATATAAATTATATTTATTTAATTTAAAACAGTGAAAATAATTAGTTTAAATAATAATAATAATAATAAACAGGCAGCGAGGCAGATCTGGGTTTTGGAACCAAATTTATGCATCACATTTAATATTTTATTACATAGAAACATAAGTAAGTTTAATTTAGACACTCATTCTTTACTTTATTTACTTATACTCGACAAACTATTTCCCCGTCTAAATGCTGTAAAGCTGATGTAAAGCCACCCAGCTTAAAAGTGCTATACAAATAACAGTGACTTGACTTGTCTTTATTTATTTAACCTTTATCAGTTCTATCACATTCAACAATTTTCATTGTTTTTTTTTTATTGTGTTTTTCTTTCGGTCTCCTAGAGTCAGTCGTTCATAATGAAGTTTGTTGTTTATGTTGTGAAGGAATGCAGAAGTGGTGTTGATCTGAAGGTCAGCTGGCGTGAGTGATAGATTCATCCATTAATAAGCAGTTGAACAAATGGCTCTGTGGTCACCGGGTTCAGATTTACACAGATGATACACAAGCAGGAGTGTCTTGACCATGTCAGAAAGAGAGGCCAGCACGTGAATGAGCTTTAACCCTTGTGCTTTTTTGACCCCAGCAGGTCACAGACAGTCTGAAACACTCCAGACCTTAAAGACTTCAAAGACCAAATCTTGCTCAACAGACGACTCCCTCCAGACGCTCAAATGCAAATGAGAGGACAGAACAGCAGTCATAAATCATCCAAACACAACTGCACAGTTCAGGTGAGACAGTACATCATGTAAAGGGCACTAATGTTTGACTGACTGACAGGTTGTTAGGCTCTATATGGACATCAGTTGCCATGGATACTGCATCAGGTAACAGCTTTTGATTGTAGAAATACCCACCGGTGCTATGCATTATTAAATAAGTAATTTTATAATAAAGAACAACTTTACAGCTCAAATAATTCAGTTTTATCAGAATAAGTGCTTATTATTATTATTATTATTGTTGTTGTTGTTGTTGTTACTATTATTATTATTATTATTATTATAATAATTATATTATTATTATTATTATTATTATTATTATTGACTAAAATACTAATAAACAGTATATAAAATAACAATAAACATAATATTAAATTAATCTTTATAATATTAGAACATTTAAACCAGCAGTTTTCAATTCGATTAAATTCAACCTCTGATTTAAACTATAATATTTTAATAATAATAATAATAATGTTTTGATATTATTAATACATATAAATTATTTTAAATAAATATTATATAAAACATTTTTAAATATTCGTTTATTGATTTAAAACTGTTGAAATATATGTATGTATAACAATTATCAACAATTATTATTGTTTTTAATGTTTTTCTTAAACATATATCATTTTAAATTCAATTAAATTATATTATATTATTAAATTAAATTAAATTACATTTAAATTTAATTATTCACTTCCATTGTAGTTGCCTCACTGTAAATGTATTTATTTATTTATCGGTGTTCTACAAAACCCATTGACAGATGTTATATTGAAGATGGAATATTTCTTTAATTAATTTAAAGAAATTTACTTAATTAATTAATTAATTAATTATATAATTAATACATTAATTATGTCTGATAATCCAATAACCAAAATAATGTACAAGGCTGCATTTGCACTGGCACAAAAAATCTGATTTTTTTGCTCACTTCTGACACAGATTGGAATTTGTTGCACACAGAGATCCAATTTTTCCACATCCGATCTGGGCCACTTCTAAATGTGGGTTTTAATCGGATACATATCCGATATCTGGACATCTGACCTACGTCTAAACACACATATCCGATTCCCCGCAGAACTACAGTACCAATGTGAGGGCGACATGTTTGCCCATAAAGATAGCGCTTTAATGCCGGTGTGCTGTATTCGCTCGCATTTTATTGACATGGAAACTTTTGGACTGGTTTTCAACCCCTGCCCCGTGAATTTTATAAATAGCTTCGCTACTAAATATTTCTTAGAAATAAAGTGATAACTTTCACTTGTTCGCAAGCTTCATGCTCGCCTGCGCAATCCCCCCGCAATCCCCCCGACCCCCCGATCAATGACAATCATTTTAGACAGGAATTAATATAAACAAAGGTATCGGATACCAGTCGTGTCTGAAGTGAATGTAAACAGGTGGGCCAAAAAAATCAGATAAGGTCAAAAGATCAGTTCTGTGCATTAAGACTTGCAGTGTAAACACAGCCAATTGAGACTGACACGTAACCAGCTTTATGTAGAATAAAACCGATTTTTCTATGGCATGACAAGATATGAGCATATAATATTTTAAAGTCACTTTTCAAAAGCGCTATTCATTTATTTTTTTCTCCAGTCAAAAATGTTTCTTCAGAAAGCCACTTTTAAAAAAGGGTCACGTTACATCACTTATTTAATGTCAAAGCGCACCGGTTTTCTGTTGTAAATTGGACGTTCCTGTTGAGGAGAGATTTGAGTCTCTCAGTTTCTACCTGTGAGATAGAGCTGTGCTCATTTATTTTAGCACTAAACCAACAACCTTGACCTTGGCCTTCAACTATATCCCTCTTTTCCACTTTAATTTCCTGCTGAGCCGCTTTTTCAGTCAAAGATTATGTAAAAAACTTTTAACTAGAACTAAGGTTTATTTTCTCACCTTCATAAGATGTTCCGCCTATCTATGGAATAATCAGTAGAAGAAGAAAAGAATATACATTTTCAGTCAATACTGATCCTGTTTATGCTTGGTCTACATCTTTTTGTAATAATAGTATTTAATTACATTTTATCTCTTTTGCTTTATCAACAGTTATCAGACTTGAATATCCTGAATGACTGAAGCTGATGCTGTAAATTTTCTCGTTGTGACGAACAATCTCCAGACTCATCTATGTGGGTGACCTTCCTTTTTCCACATTCATTTAATGCAATTATTTAATAGTTTATTTATTTATTTCAGTGGGTTAGTTTGAGGGCTTCAGCATGCTGAAAACGTTCTGGCACCCTCTGCTGGTAAATGACAAAGTGCATTTTCAGTGCATTCTGTGAACTTTATTATATTTATCTTTCATTTTGCCTCATGTGCTGCATCTTATGTAATTCATTAAGTATTCCTGTGAAATCTATTGCCAATATCTTGACATACTGATGAGAACAGCGATACGGAGTGGCCCCTTCCTGCTGAGCTACATGGGATTTCTTGGCCCCTGTTGTCATGGCTGCTGAGATCGAAGACGGTGGGCTTTAATTGTAGTCAGCCCACTAGGAAAGGGGATATTGTTCGTGAGGTTACACAGCTGGAAATGGGTGAAACAGGAGGAACTACTGCCAGTCAGGGCTGATGATATTAATCTCACCTTTATAAAACTCTACTTTAGGGCAGCCTAACACAACTTTCACAGAGGTCAAAAGGACGACAGAGAGAGCCGTGATTGGCAGCTCAATGCAGGGCTGCTGTGTGTTTAATAACTACTAGAAATATCAAATCCACTGTTTGACTGACCTGAATTGCCTTTACAGTCATCAGTCATCTGTCTGAAGAGAGACGTTCAAAATGGCCAGAGTTTGATGAAAAAGAGTGAGTGTGAGTGTGAGTGTGTGTGTGTGTGTGTGTGTGTGTGTGTGTGTGTATGTGTGCGCGATTTTGTTACAAATGAGGACATAAATTTGTATAATGACAAGGGTATGGCATAGGTATTACAGGTCAAGGAGAAGGTGACTTTTCAGGACATTACCCCATGTCCCCGCTTTTCAAAACGTTTATAAATCACACAGAATGGAGTGTATTGAAAATCTGAAATAGCACAAAGTGTCCTGTAAGAGGTAGGGTTGGTGTAGGGCAATAACACATACAGTTTGTACAGTATAAAAACAGTTACGCCTATGGGATGTCCCCACTTTTCACAAAAACAAACGTGTGTGTGTGTATTCCGTTTACATGTTTTTGTTTAGTTTTGTTTTAAGGAAATTAACACTTTTATTCAGCAAGGATGCATTAAATTGATCAAAAAGTGACAAAAGTGATTCAAATTATTTCTGAAGGATTATGTGACACTGAATACTATGTAATAGACGATAAAAATTCAGCTTTGCCATCACTAAAATAAATGATATTTTAAAGTAAATAAAAATAGAAAACAGTTGTATTAAATTATATTTCACAAAATTACCATTTTACTGCATTTGTTTTATTGTATTGTACTGTATTGTAACCTTAAGCACAACATTTTAACTGTTTAAGCATAATTTCTTTTTAAAATCATTTAAAAAATATATCTTACCAACCCCAAACTTTTAAAGTGTTTACATACACTGTAAAAAATCATTGTCATTTTAACTGTAAAATTTTATAAACACGCTACGGAAAAAAACAGTTAATAGGTTAACAGTAACTTCCCGTACTATATACAGGGAAAAACTGTAAAAGATCTAATCAGACATTTCATGTCATTTTACAGTAAAATGCTGTTAATTGTACAGTTTTTAGAAGTAAAAAAGAACAAATAAATGTATAATTTACAGTCAAAAACTGTAAACTGATATTCCCAGAATACCCTGTGTGACACTCCACATTTGAAAGTATTTTGTTTAAATAATCGCTTTTGTTATCAGTTATGTACATTTGGGCTTTATGTTACATCTTCTGTTGTTTAATGAAAGTTTATTGCATTATTTAAGTATCGTGTGTGTTACTGTACTAGGGCTGACAAGACGAGAGGCGTGCGGATCCATGTGCAGGCTTTTATTCATAGGGATAGTCAAAGATACAGGCAGGGTCGAAACAATGGCAAACAGGTATGGCAGGGACAAGACAAAGAGTAAACTTAGGGCAAGCGGAGGTCGACGATCGGCGAACAGAATCCAGAGGGCAAGGCAGAGAGATAGTCCAGGGAACACGGGCTAGAATAAACACGGGGAAACACAAACCAAACTAACAGGGCTCTGTAGAGTGCTACCGCTAGGGCAGCGGTAAACGCATGCAATACTCGGCGATGCGGGAGAGAAAGTCCAGGGTAAATATAGTGTGTGTAATGAGCAATGCGTGGGATAAGGTGTGCGTGTGATTAGTGCAATGAGTGATTGGTGACAGCTGTGTGCGTGTGATTGGTGAGATGGCTGATGGGAAATGCAGTCCATTGTGATGTGTGGTGTGAAGTCCATGTGGTGAGCGAGTGACCTCTGGTGGAGGGTGAATGGAAGTGCAGACTGGATTCGTGACAGAGCCCCCCCCCAAAGAGCGGCTTCCAGACGCTCCACACAGTCTATAAATCCAGGAGGGAGGTGGAGCGGAGGCGGAACAGGGGGAGGGATGGAGGGCCAGGTCCCTGTGGAAGCGGAGTGACTGGGGGCCAAGGCAGAACCAACACCGCAGGAAACCTGGGCGGAGCCGGCGGGATTGGAGCCCACCAGGGCGGACCAGACGGGACTTGAGCCCACCAGGGCGGACCAGACGGGACTTGAGCCCACCAGGGCGGACCAGACGGGACTTGAGCCCACCAGGGCGGACCAGACGGGACTTGAGCCCACCAGGGCGGACCAGACGGGACTTGAGCCCACCAGGGCGGACCAGACGGGACTTGAGCCCACCAGGGCGGACCAGACGGGACTGAAGATCTCCACGGTGGTGCAGAAGACCACCAGAGCCAGACAGCAGACCACCATGGCGGAGCAGGAACCCACAGCAGAGCCTGGGACCTAGGGAGGACGGAGACACAAGGAGAAGACAGAACATGCACAGACACAAGGACTGAGGTAGGGGACACAGGAAGTTCATTGAAGGCCTCCATAGCCATGACAGGACTGAACGAGAGTTCATTGACGGCCTCCATAGCCGTGACAGGACAGAACGAGAGTTCAGGAACAGCCCTTCTGGCTGCGACAGGACAGGACGAAGATTCGGAGATGGCCTCCAGGGGGTCGACGCGAGTCCCGCCGCTTCTGGAGGTTCTGCAGCGGGCGCCACCACCTCGGGCAATTCTGCGGTGGTGTACGCAGCCCAAACGCAACACAAAGTGATTCCCATCAGGGGAAGTGCCTCAGACAGGGGTATATGCAGAAGAACAGGAGGGTTAGAGTGAGTGGGTTTGGGGATACCAGCCGTGCGTGCAGACACCAGCGGTACATCCCTCAAACTAGACATCAAATTGGGATAGTGAAAGACTGACCTTGAACTGGGTGTGTCAGCTGTGACGGGCTGTGACTCTGGATGATCAGCCGTGACGGGCTGTGACTCTGGATGATCAGCCGTGACGGGCTGTGACTCTGGATGATCAGCCGTGACGGGCTGTGACTCTGGATGATCAGCCGTGACGGGCTGTGACTCTGGATGATCAGCCGTGACGGGCTGTGACTCTGGATGATCAGCCGTGACGGGCTGTGACTCTGGATGATCAGCCGTGACGGGCTGTGACTCTGGATGATCAGCCGTGACGGGCTGTGACTCTGGATGATCAGCCGTGACGGGCTGTGACTCTGGATGATCAGCCGTGACGGGCTGTGACTCTGGATGATCAGCCGTGACGGGCTGTGACTCTGGATGATCAGCCGTGACGGGCTGTGACTCTGGATGATCAGCCGTGACGGGCTGTGACTCTGGATGATCAGCCGTGACGGGCTGTGACTCTGGATGATCAGCCGTGACGGGCTGTGACTCTGGATGATCAGCCGTGACGGGCTGTGACTCTGGATGATCAGCCGTGACGGGCTGTGACTCTGGATGATCAGCCGTGACGGGCTGTGACTCTGGATGATCAGCCGTGACGGGCTGTGACTCTGGATGATCAGCCGTGACGGGCTGTGACGAGACTCTCGGAGATCAGCTGAGACGTGAAGTGACTCTGGACGAGCAGCTGAGACGTGACTTGACCTTAGGAGATCCGCTGTGATGTGAAGTGATTCTGGACGAGCAGCTGTGACGTGCTGCTGTGACTCTAGACGAGCAGCGGAGACGTGCTGCTGTGACCCTGGACGAGCAGCTGAGACGTGCTGCTGTGACTCTGGACGAGCAGCTGAGACGTGACTTGACCTTAGGAGATCCGCTGTGATGTGAAGTGACTCTGGACGGTCAGCTGTGACGTGCTGCTGTGACTCTGGACGGTCAGCGGAGACGTGCTGCTGTGACTCTGGACGAGCAGCGGAGACGTGCTGCTGTGACTCTGGACGAGCAGCGGAGACGTGCTGCTGTGACTCTGGACGAGCAGCGGAGACGTGCTGCTGTGACTCTGGACGAGCAGCGGAGACGTGCTGCTGTGACTCTGGACGAGCAGCGGAGACGTGCTGCTGTGACTCTGGACGAGCAGCGGAGACGTGCTGCTGTGACTCTGGACGAGCAGCGGAGACGTGCTGCTGTGACTCTGGACGAGCAGCGGAGACGTGCTGCTGTGACTCTGGACGAGCAGCGGAGACGTGCTGCTGTGACTGGACGAGCAGCGGAGACGTGCAGCTGTGACTCTGGACGAGCAGCGGAGACGTGCTGCTGTGATTCTGGACGAGCAGCGGAGACGTGCTGCTGTGACTCTGGACGAGCAGCTGTGACGTGCTGCTGTGACTCTGGACGAGCAGCGGAGACGTGCTGCTGTGACTCTGGACGAGCAGCGGAGATGTGACTCGGTTAAGGGACGACCAACTGTGACTTGGCTTGACACTCTGACATCAACGATGACTTGACTTAGTTGGTGAAGAGAAGCTGTGACTTGGCTTGACTCACGAAGAGAAGCTGTGACTTGGCTTGATTCGTGACGATCAACGGTGACTTGGCTTTGCTTGTGACGACCAGCTTTGACTGAGTTTGACTCATGAAGATCAACTGAGACTTGACTGGGCTCTTTAACATCAACTGTGACTTGATTTGGCTCATGAATGGCAGCAATGACATGATGGGGTGTTGTTGTGGCCGCCATTTTGTGAACGGGCTCTGGTGCGTCCGCCATTAACTTCATAGACGTGATGTCGCGTTCCTCTTCCGCGACACCTATAGTAAACATAGAGCCAGCACACAGCAAAGCATAGTTCATAAAATCCCTCAAACTACAATTAAATTTCCCCTCAGGTAAACATGACTTAATTGGTTCGCTCAGTCCAAAACGGAAAATGTCTTTTAACACAAGCTCATCAAATGAGATCATATATGCTAGCTCACTGAATTGAGTGACGTACTCTTCAATGGACGAACTCCCCTGTCGTAGATCGAGCAACTGGTTGAATGGATCCATACCTGACCAGGGTCCATTGCTGGAAAAGCTGCTGGATCCTCGTGGGGCCGAGTATTCTGTACCGGGGCTGACAAGACGAGAGGCGTGCGGATCCATGTGCAGGCTTTTATTCATAGGGATAGTCAAAGATACAGGCAGGGTCGAAACAATGGCAAACAGGTATGGCAGGGACAAGACAAAGAGTAAACTTAGGGCAAGCGGAGGTCGACGATCGGCGAACAGAATCCAGAGGGCAAGGCAGAGAGATAGTCCAGGGAACACGGGCTAGAATAAACACGGGGAAACACAAACCAAACTAACAGGGCTCTGTAGAGTGCTACCGCTAGGGGAGCGGTAAACGCATGCAATACTCGGCGATGCGGGAGAGAAAGTCCAGGGTAAATATAGTGTGTGTAATGAGCAATGCGTGGGATAAGGTGTGCGTGTGATTAGTGCAATGAGTGATTGGTGACAGCTGTGTGCGTGTGATTGGTGAGATGGCTGATGGGAAATGCAGTCCATTGTGATGTGTGGTGTGAAGTCCATGTGGTGAGCGAGTGACCTCTGGTGGAGGGTGAATGGAAGTGCAGACTGGATTCGTGACAGTTACCATGATGGTGTTTGCATGAATGACTCTGTGCACCTTCTATATATTAATATATACTTCTGCTTGTGGCGAAGCTACTTGTGATGATATTTGATTCTTCATGTGGCTTTCTCTTTTACTGCCTGCATTATTATGGTGGTTGTCAGTATGTTAAAGATACAAAACAGACTTTAATAGCAGTGTGTATTGTTGAATTTACTGGTTTAAATTCTAATTTTCTTGTTTGTAAATTACAGTTTACAGTTATATACCGCAACCACAGCTGCCAAAATTATTTTGTAAAAACTACAGAATTTTTTTTACAGTGTATATAAATAACAAATAATATATATTTGTCAGAGTCGGACTGAGAGGCAAACACAGGTGAGTGGAAATACTTTTCTTTAATTCTTTCTCCACAAACTCAAACTGATCCCGAAGGACTACAAAACCAAACTTAACAGTGCAGGAGTCTTTTCAACTTAAGAAGTGTATCCAACTCAAAGTCATTCTTTTCATACAGGTCGGTGAGTAAGGCTTACGGCACGGATGATTCCAGGAATCCAAGAGGTAAGTGAGGGACAGCGTAGAGCTTACGACCTTGAGACCAACCAATGAAGGATTGTGGTGAGTAACTCTATATAGTGTGTTGGTGATTGGAGACAGGTGGTAATCAGTATTCGGGTGATTGTGAACGGGTGTAGTTGGTTGGTGTAGATGTGGTTGTGGGCGGATCCGTGACAGTACCCCCTCCCCCACGGGCGTCTCCAGGCGCCCGGGACCGACGGCGAGGGCGACCACGTCCTCTTGGGGCTGGGCAGTTGGGGTGTGACTGGTGAAAGTCAGAAAGGAGCAAGGGGTCCAGTACATCCTCTCGGTTTACCCATGATCTCTCTTCGGGGCCGAATCCCTCCCAATCCACTAGATACTGGAGTCGGCAGCCCCGCCGCTGGGAGTCTAGGATCTCCTTAACTCGGTAGATGGTTTCACTGGGGTCGGCTTCGGGAGGAGGAGGTACTTCGAGTTCTGTAGAAGGAGGGAGAACGGAATTAGTGAATGGTTTCAATAATGATACATGAAAGGTAGGTGATATGCGGTAAGTTGGGGGGAGTTGGAGCTCGTAGGTGACTTTGTTGATTTGTCTTCGTATGGGGAAAGGGCCGACGTAGCGAGGGCTCAACTTTTTGGAGGGCAGACGGAGGCGTATATCCCGCGTGGAGAGCCAGACTTGGTCGCCAGGTTGGTATAGCGGGGTGGCGGCGCGACGGGAATCCGCATGTAATTTGTGTCTCCGTACTGCCTGTTGGAGGTGGACATGCGCAGTATTCCATACCCTTTCGCTTTCTCGAAACCAGAAGTCCACTGTGGGAACTTCGGAGGGTTCTCCAGTCCAGGGGAAGAGAGGTGGTTGAAATCCGAGGACGCATCGAAATGGGGTTAGACCGGTGGTTTGTTGCCGCATCGAATTTTGGGCGTACTTGGTCCAGGGAAGGTATTGGCTCCATCGGTCTTGGTGTCGATGGCAATAGGCGCGGAGGTAACGCCCAATCTCCTGGATCTTCCGTTCTGTTTGGCCATTGGTTTGCGGGTGATACCCGGAGGACAGGTTTAATGAGACTCCTAACAGACGGAAGAAACTGCGCCAGACCCTGGAGGTAAATTGGGGCCCTCGGTCGGAGACAATATCTTCGGGTAAGCCAAAGTTCCTGAAGACATGCTGGAAGAGGGTTTCCGCCGTTTCGAGGGCCGTGGGTAAGCCTCGTAATGGGATCAACTTACAAGCCTTCGAGAATCGGTCGACGACGACCAGAATGGTGGTAGATCCATTGGAGGGGGGCAAGTCTGTGGCGAAGTCAACCCCGATATGGGACCAGGGTCGGCGAGGAATGGGTAGTGGTACCAGTTTACCCTCAGGTAAGTGACGGGGGGTTGAAGTGATGGCACAGACGGAACAGCCTTGGACATAACGGGCCACATCCTGCTTCATGTTGGGCCACCAGTACTTGTTCCGGAGGAGCGTGAGAGTGCGTGTGCGGCCTGGATGGCCTGAACCTGGAGAAGTGTGGGTTGAATCCAGAATGGGGATACGGAGAGTGGACGGGACGTACAGCTTCCCCTCGGGAGTTTCCGGCGGAGCAGGCTCCTCTTGAGTGGCGGCACGGATCTGGTCATCCACCTTCCAGATGATGGGACAAGCAAAGATTTTGGGTGGCAGGATTGGCTCTGGGTTTTCAGGTGAGGGATCCGGTTGGTGCAAACGAGACAAAGCATCGGCCTTGAGGTTCTTATGGCCTGGACGATAAGTGATGGTAAATTTGAACCTTGTGAAGAAAAGGGCCCAACGGGCTTGTCGGGGGTTTAGGCGTTTGGCTTCCCGAAGGTATTGGAGGTTTTTATGATCCGTAATCACCTCAAATGGATGTTGGGTGCCTTCCAGCCAGTGCCGCCACTCCTCCAGTGCCAGCTTGATGGCCAGTAGTTCACGGTTTCCGATGTCGTAGTTTTGCTTGGCCGGGGACATCTTCTTAGAGAAGTAGGCGCAAGGGTGAAGTACTGGAGGTTCGCCTTTCCTTTGTGACAATACCGCACCAACCCCCACTGTTGAAGCATCCACCTCTACCACGAAGCTGTGATTGGGATACGGATGGGTGAGTATTGGAGCGGTACAGAAGGAGGACTTTAACCTTTGGAAGGCTAGTTCCGCTTGAGACGTCCAGGTGAGGGACTTCGGTTTCCCTTGGAGGAGAGAGGTTAAAGGGGCTGACAAATGGCTGAACTGGGCGATGAAACGCCGATAGAAGTTGGCGAAGCCGAGGAACCGTTGGAGCTCCTTGATAGTGGACGGTTGAGGCCAGTTCCTTACGGCTTCCACCTTGGCCGGGTCCATTTGTACCCCATTCGCGTCGATAATGTACCCTAGGAAGTGGACCTGGGTTTGATGGAACTCGCACTTTTCGAGCTTGAGGTACAGTTGGTGTTGGCGAAGGCGTTGGAGTACTTGACAGACATGAGTGTGGTGTTCCTCAAGGGTGGCTGAGTAAATCAGGATATCATCGATATAAATGAGTGTGAATTGGTTGAGCATGTCCCGGAAAATCTCATTCATAAAGTTCTGGAACACTGATGGTGAATTGGAAAGGCCATACGGCATAACCTGGTATTCGTAGTGCCCGGTAGGTGTAATGAAGGCCGTCTTCCACTCGTCTGCTTTGCGTATTCTAATCAAGTTATAGGCGCTGCGGAGATCGAGCTTAGTAAAGATTCGGGCCCCACAAAGCTCCTCCAAGGCTGCCGGCACCAGTGGTAAGGGGTAGGCGAACTTGACCGTCTGTGCATTGAGCGCTCTGTAATCTATGCACGGACGGAGGCCTCCGTCCTTCTTGGCGACAAAGAAGAAGCTAGAGGCTGCGGGAGATGTGGAGGGATGGATGAACCCCTGCTGCAGCGCCTCTCTCACGTATTCCTCCATGGCGGCACGCTCTGGGATCGAGAGGGGATAGACGTGGCCTTTAGGTAGTTTGGCCCCGGGCAACAGGTTAATGGCGCAGTCCCAGGGTCCATGCGGAGGAAGACGGGTAGCGGCAGTCCTGCAGAATACATCTTCATAAGAGAGGTAAACTTGGGGAATTCGGACTGAGGTAGGTGTGGTAGGACTCTCTACAGTGGTGGAGTTGAGTGGGAGAGATGGCACATACTGGCGAGGTACCGGGAGACCGGTGAGGCATCTTTCGAAGCAGGAAGCACTCCAACGAAGGATTTCCCCTGAGCGCCAGTGCAAGTCGGGGTGGTGTTTTGCCAGCCAGGGACGTCCCAGCACCACTTCCACAATGGCATCCTCCAGGATGAAGAAGGAGATCTGTTCCTCGTGAAAGTTTCCCGTGCGGAGCGTGACCTCCGGGGTGCAGTGACGTACCAGCCCCTTACTCAGTGGTCTGCCTTGAATGGTGGAAATCCGGTAGGATGTGTTGTTTCGGAGCCGGGGTAATTGAATACGGGAAAGGCAAGCCGATGAGATAAAGTTTCCAGCGGCTCCAGAGTCGACGAGGACCTTTACTGTGAAGGAGTGGTTCAGGTGTAGAATTAGTGCATGGCTATGAGGAATCTCAGAAACATCAGGGTGAAGATGAACTGTACTCACCGTTGAGTTCGCGGGGCGAACGGGGCAGGACACCAGAACGTGACTTCCTGAGCCGCAGTACATGCACAGATTAAGAGTTCGTCGACGAGACTTTTCCTCCGGAGAGAGATGGTACTGGTCCACTTGCATGGGTTCTGGTGTAGTCGGGCCTGGTCCCTGGAAGGTGGTCATTGGGGTGGTGTCAGGGCGACAGGCAACAGTTCAACTGTTGTGAGATGTGTAATGCCTTTTGAAGAAAACCCTCCAAGCCCACAGAATCTTCGATGACTGACAATTGTTGTTTGATGGCTGGTTCCAAACCCCGTCGATAGGCGGTGAGAAGTGCCGTTTCGTTCCACCCACTGCTAGCGGCTAGAGTGCGAAATCTTACGGTATAGTCGTGAATGGACATGTTTGCTTGTCGCAGCTGAAACAGCTCTTCATGAACTGAAATGGAGGAGGCTGACTGACTGAACACTTCCCGGAAATGGTCGAAGAAAGCATCCAGGGACCGTACTAACGGACTGTGGGAATTCCAGAGCGCCTCGGCCCACTGTAGGACCCTTCCGGACAGCAGGGACATGATAAAGGCAATTTTCGCCCGATCGTTCAGGAACTGGTGGGGTTGAAACTCGAAGTACAGCGAGCACTGAAGTAAGAAGCCGCAACAGGTGGCCGCCTCGCCTGAGTAGAGGGTAGGTTTGGCCATGGGGCACCCGGACAGAAATGGCTGGGCTGGAGGTGGCTGGAGGGATTTGCGGAGAGCGTGAACTAACTCGGCGAAGGGATCCAACGTTGGGAGATCATGACCTTCCATCTCTGATTTGCCACGTCTCAATATTTCTTTTTCGGGGTTGGTCTTCTGTCAGAGTCGGACTGAGAGGCAAACACAGGTGAGTGGAAATACTTTTCTTTAATTCTTTCTCCACAAACTCAAACTGATCCCGAAGGACTACAAAACCAAACTTAACAGTGCAGGAGTCTTTTCAACTTAAGAAGTGTATCCAACTCAAAGTCATTCTTTTCATACAGGTCGGTGAGTAAGGCTTACGGCACGGATGATTCCAGGAATCCAAGAGGTAAGTGAGGGACAGCGTAGAGCTTACGACCTTGAGACCAACCAATGAAGGATTGTGGTGAGTAACTCTATATAGTGTGTTGGTGATTGGAGACAGGTGGTAATCAGTATTCGGGTGATTGTGAACGGGTGTAGTTGGTTGGTGTAGATGTGGTTGTGGGCGGATCCGTGACAATATTTTTCTACATTATGGATTTTATATCATATAATTTATATGTAATTTTATATTCTATTTTAAAAATATTAAAAATTATATTATATTTTCTCATATTTTATGATATTTCATTTGTGATTATACATATTCAGACTTTACGTGTCACACTGGTTATGACAAAAAAAATAATGTTTGCTGTCATTGACATCAAACCTTGGTTATGCACCAAACAGTATTTTTAAAATGATTCTATTAAAATTACGTCAACCTTTCTCCATTTTGTTCACAGAACTGCAGATCTCAGACATTTGACAGCACTCATACACAGCAGCAACATGTGATTGGCAGGTCTGCCAGTGCGTGGGTGAACGTGTCGCATAAATAAAAGCACCAAAGAAGAAATCACGTCATCAGCTTCATCATTTTAAGCACCTCTGTCTGACAGGAACAGAATGTTCAGGAGAGAAAGAAGAGAAGAACAAACTGCGGTAAAGTCAGTACTTGAGGAAACGTTTATGTCCGTTGTTTGTCTGTAATGAGAGCGGTGTAATTACTGACTGGATGCTTAAAATGTTTTTCCCATGTCCAAACATAGTGTTTAGGTTGCGAGCATTTTGATTTAACAGGAAACTTCTTGATTTACAGATAACTGATGCAATCTGCTCCATTGGTATGTTCTCATCCATGTGGACCACAGGTTTGGAGTTTTCCAACATTGACCTGGAAAGGGATCCAGAGACGTACTCAAGCTTTGCTTGAAATAGATGAATTTCATTGCATTAGATCTGCAAACAAATAACACTTTAATTTGTGAAGATGAAGAGTAGTTCATCAAATGAATTATAGACATATTCCGCTAACATTTGACATGGGAATGTCTTAATTTTGACCAGACAATTTGTTGTTTTATTATTAAAACTCTTGACAAAAAGTGTTTCTTTACAATAAATGCCACTTGGTTCAATCATTTGAATCTAATGCAATGATATCCATGCATTTTAAGACTCCAAATGCACATTTTTAAGTGTGTGTTGCACATACTGATCATGCAGCGGCTCAGTCCGGAAGCTTGTGTTTGATTGACGGTTAAATGAAAGCAGATATAAATACCCTCCCTGATGTCACTTACACACTTCAACACACACTAGAACCCCATTAAACATACCCGGGAGCTTTACTAGCCCTTGTATGATATAAAAAGTACAGTTATTAATTTAGTATGGGTTAGTGGAGTGGCCACAGGACCATTTTATATCTTGTGAATATAGAACCGAGCATTTTGTACAGTACCCAAGAGAAACGGTTAGAAATATTAGTCAGGAACATAGTATAGAGTCCATTAAATCATCTAAAATGACCCTCAGAGGTCTAAAAATACATTTAAATGCCCATAAATGCATTGTTAGAGTGAGGGTGTGATCAGTGATTGGAACAGATATACATTTCCTGAATTGCCTTGGCTTACAGTACATGTGTGTGTGTGTGTGTGTGTGTGTGTGTGTGTGTGTAATGTCACTTGTTCCCTGTTCTGGTGATGTCCGATAGACCTCAATAATTCATAACTGAGTAGATATGCAGTAAACATTGCATCAGTGTCATATGAGAGTCACTATATCCTCAGTCTCATAAACATTACCACACACACACACACACACACACACACACAACTTTATCTTACGTAACCGATGTCATGACCTGTTGATATATGTGAAACGGTAAAGAGATTGTTTTTATGCAGGAAGGTCTTGTATTTTGGAAAGAGAGCAAAAATTAGGTTTAAGAACGTTGCAGTCAGTTTGCAATTCAAATGCTTAGATTTCTTACAATAATTCCATTATTGTCTGTCTGTCTATCTATCTGAAATATATTTATACATCATTATACTTTTTGTGGTACCAATTTGTGCTGGTTTTATTTTGTTTTTAATTGTCCTGACGGGCTGATTTTCCTTGTAGCACTGTAAATTCTAAGTGATAAAAAACTGAAAATTAAAATAAATATACAAATATGTGTATGTATGTCTATATATATATGTATGTGTGTGTGTGTGTGTTTGTATACAGTATATATACAGTTGTGCTCAAAAGTTTACATACCCCTTGCAGAATGTGCAAAATGTTAATAATTGAAAGAAAATAAGAGGGATCATGAAAATTGCTTGTTATATTTATTTAGTACTGTCCTGAATAAGCTATTTCACATAACAGATGTTTACATATACTCCACAAAACAAAATAAACGAATTTATAAAAATGACCCTATTCAATCTGTGTCATTTCCTGGATGGTCCATGACTATTTTTATCTTTTGTGACAGTTGTTCATTTGAACCTTGTTTGTCCTGAGCAGTTGCCTGCTGTTCTTCAGAAAAATCCTCCAGCTCCTGCACATTCTTTGGTTTTCCAGCATCTTCTGCATACTGTATTTGAACCCTTTCCAAAAGTGACTGTATGATTTTGAAATCCATCTTTTAACACTGAGGACAATTGAGGGAGTCATGCATAAGTATTTTTAAATTGGATGATCGGGGTAAATTGTACTTATTTTGTCTTCTGGGAAACAAGTAAATATTTATGTAGCTTCTGAAGTCCAGTACTCAATGAAAAAATATGATCGTTAAAAAAAATGAGAAGAATTTACACAGCATCATCCTGTTTTCTGTAAGGGGAAGGGTTAGGGGATAGAAAATTTAGTTTGGTCTGTATAAAAGTAATAGAAGTCTATGGAAAGTGCCCACAATTCACAGAAACAAACTGTGTGTGTGTGTGTGTGTGTGTGTGTGTGTGTGTGTGTGTGTGTGTGTGTGTGTGTGTGTGTGTGTGTGTGTGTGTGTGTGTGTGTGTGTGTGTGTGTGTGTGTGTGTGTGTGTGTGTGTGTGTGTGTGTGCGTTTTTGTTACAAATAAATTTGTATAATGACAAGGGTATGACATAGGTATTACAGGTCAAGGAGAATGTGACTTTTCAGGACATTACCCCATGTCCCCACTTTTCAAAACGCTTATAAATCACACAGAATGGAGTGTATTGAAAATCTGAAATACCACAAAGTTTCCTGTAAGGGGTAGGGTTAGGTGTAGGGTTAGTGTAAATAGGGCAATAGGACATACAGTTTGTACAGTATAAAAACAGTTACGCCTATGGGATGTCCCCACTTTTCACAAAAACAAACGTGTGTGTGTGTGTGTTTAAATAATGACAAAACTTTGGGCAAAGTATTCCCTTAACTCACTGGCCCCTCTGTAGCACCCTGACATGAGATCAGTGTTACAGAATTTGCCCTGATTTTGTATTCTCTGTCTCCCCCTGCTGACTCTGCGCAATGCTGTCGCGTGTGAGGGTGAATAAGTGACCCATAAAGCGCCTCCTACACCATTCAACCACTTATGTCTAAGTGACGAATGGGGGAGTCTTTGAAAAGCCTTTTCATTGTAATTTATTACTCTGTTCTGTAGTTACATAGTTGCACCAGCAGAAGTCAGACTGGTGCTTTCTACAGATAGGCTACTGAGTGTTTCCGTACACCTCAAAGGTTAAATTCAACCTGGTGTCAATGCTGGCATCATGCATTTGCACTGAATAATACATTTGGACAGTGTGCGAATAGCTCATTGACTTTCAGAGGCTGGACTTTAAAATATTTGCCTCAGTATGTTGTTTTTAAAAAAGGGCAATGGGTTGAGGGTCGTCATTTGGCGCCCCTAGCTATCCATTTAGGCTAAATAAGTTTAAACAAAACACTATATTTATACATAATTTGTAATACATTTTTATAATGCATAAATTTGTAACATTGCGTTTGCTATGAATATGTGTGTGTGTGTGTGTGTGTGTATATATATATATCCATATTTATATATTATTTACCGTATTTATATTATTATTTTTATTTTTGTGATGCATAAATTTATAATGCGGCGTTTGCTGACAGTAAATATTTATATATTGTTATATACATAGGCCTATATAGAGAGAGAGATATAGACATAGATATATATAGATATAGATATAGCCTATAAATGCATTATATTATATTCGTTATATTAAAATATCTAGACGGAATAAATTTTAGCAAAATTTCTCTTTTTGATTAGGTCTAGCATCATATTTCGTGTTTCCATCCCCAAATGCCACAAATTAACCAATAAAGCCTAGTAAGTATTAAGTCTTGTCCAGTTGTTCTCAGTCCAGTTCTTGAAGTACTCCAGTTCCAGCATTTTGACTTTCTCCGTTATCTGACACACCCAGTTCAGGTCTTGTAGTCTCTACTAATAAGACGATGATACAAATCAGGTGTGTTAAATGAAGAACTATCCAAAATGTTCAGAGCTTGGCTTCTCAAGGACCAGGACTGTGAACAACTGGACTAGAGGTTTCCTAAAATACAGTGACTGTAAATTTTATGTGTCTTAAACACACGCACGCACGCACACTCACGCCCCAACCCGCCCACCAATTGACAGTAGTGTGAGAGAGCGCGCGCGTGAGAAACACTCACACCTTACGAATTCTTTGCATACACAATCAGATCCTCTCACACCATAGAGTGAGTTTAGATGAGTTACGGTCTCTGTCACCTCTATCCTTGTTTATCGCGTGCGCACTCAACCTGTGCGTAATATTGATGCGTCCACTTGCATCTCCAGTCGTTCTTGCGCGTCTGGCGATGCGGCTGTAACGACGCGCCCCTGAGGTTCACGTGCCACTTTTCATGGCTCTTTTTTCCCGTGCAAGTCTAATAATCATTGTGCATGGTTGAATGTCATCGCTTTGCTTAACGGACTACAGTTTCCTGCTGTTGGATCACGCACTGAACCTGTGGTTAGATATGACGCATCGGGCACAGTAGGGACGCATCTCGGAGAAGCAGAAAGGTTTCAGACAGAAGGGACCAGCGGATCTGGACTACACAGGCGTCATGTCTAACACGACGAAGAGCAAAAAGGAAAAGGAAATTATTACGGAGTATGAGAGCCAAGTGAAAGGTAAGAAGAACACTCTCGCACCTGATGGGCACCTGGAGACGGACTCTCGTCTGATGCATCTAATACAAATCTTGTGCATGCGTTAAATTTACAACATGTTGGCCAAATAATATTTCATAATATCTTTCAGTTGCATTATTACTGCCTGTCTTGTGTGAATTGATTCTCAGAATATTAAATCGTCCTGCTGGAAATTGTTAAACTGGTGGGTGTGTTTTAAAACGTGTTAAGTGGTTTCTTGCATTCTTTTGCTGGTTAAAGCTGGTTAACCATCTTTGACCAAGTAACTCAAAATGGTCAAGATGGTTTTTGGAACATGGTTACTGGTCAACCAGCTGATGACCCTGCTGGATTAGCTAGAAACTAGCTGCAAGCTGGTCAAGATGGTTTTTGCAACGTGTCTTACTACCAGCTACAAACCAACCAGCTGGTCAGTATGACTTTTGCAACATGACATCTGGTCAGGCCGCTTAAGGTTTTTCTGATGGGTTTTGAAATATGGTAGCTGTTTGACCAGCTAAAAACCAGCTACAAATAAGCAGCCAGCTGGTCAAGTTGGTTTTTGAAACATGACAGCTGGTCATCCAGCATAATGTGTTTAAGATGAGTTTTGGAACATGGTAGCTGGTTGACAAGATAACTAGCCGGTCAGGATGGTTTTTGCAACATGGCAGCTGGTCAGACAGCTTAGTTAGAATCCAGCCAGACTAAGATGGTTAGAATTAGTCTTGGAACATGATAGCTGGTTGACGAGATAATAACCAACTGGTCAAGATGGTTTTTACAACATGGCAGCCTGTCAACCAGCTTAATACTAGCTAGACACCAACCAGCTTAATGTGGTTAAGATGAGTTGTGGAACATGGTAGCTGATTGACGAGATTATAACCAACTGGTCAGGATGGTTTTTGCTACATAGCATCTGGTCAACCACCTTATTACTAGCTAGAAACCAACCAGCTTAAGGTAGTTAAGATGAGTTTTGGAACATGTTAGCTGGTTGATGAGATGATAACCAGCCGGTCAAGATGGTATTTGAAACATAACCCTAACCAGCTAGAAATAAGCAGCCACCTGGTAAATTTGGTTTTTGAACATGATAGCTGGTTGACAAGATGATAACCAACTGGTTGAGATGGTTTTCGCAACATGGCAGCTGGTCAGGCAGCTTAAAACCAACCTGCTGGTGGTTAAGATGAGTTCTGGAAGAAGGTAGCTGGTGGTTGACCAGCTAATAACCAGCAATCAGTTGATCATACAAGCTGAAGATCTGATTATACAATAATGGTTACTTGAGAAACCATCTCAAGGGGATTAAGATGGTTTGTGGACCTGTTATGTGGTTCACTAGATAGCTGGTAGATATCAGTTGGACATACCAGCTCTAGATGGCTTTTTCACCAGTTGATAACCACCTTGGACTAACTAGAAACAAGCTACCATGTTTCAAAACAAGCTTAAGCTGGATTTCCAGCAGGACGTGAGAGGCTTAAGTGAGGGAATTATGAAAACGCATGCTTCTTTACCTTAAATACATGTATTATCAACATAATAACACATACAGTCCACCCTGCATCATTTGTTTGCCCTTACAGCAGGGCGTTCGCTTGTGCGCTCAGACTCGTTTAACAGTGTGTAATCGATGAAACGGAAAGGAGGGGAGCGCAGCATTGCAAAGGCTTCATAGCAACCCCTGTCTCCAGCACTCCAACTGTAGTCAGGCAAAGCTGTACAGCTTGTTAAGACCTCAAAAATGTAAAAATGTTTTTGAAAAAAAGCTGGAATGATAAAAGCACAGATTTGCTTTCCATAATGCTGATATTTAAATGTAAGGAGCCGAGTTGCTGTCTCAGCTACTATTGGCCAATGGTGGTCCGGGTGAGGGTGGTCTCTAGGCAACATGCTGATAGATCGGTGTAGTATTGGGGCCGCTGCTTTAGCGCACGCGTGGCTAAGATGGATGAACATATGGATGGCTCTCGTTGTCAAATGTAGGTTTGTGTGCACGACACGTGCACAAAGGTACACTCCGCTTTCAACAGACAACAGGCTCTTGCTGCATTGTACATGTTTCCATGGATACTCAACCACCAGTGTGTGTGAATGTCCAATGGGGAAGCGATGGGTATCTGGCTCTGTGTGTGTGTGTGTCAGGGAGCAAGATCAGGGAATCCTCCTGCCGCAGCAGTGCTGTTTAGTATGGACCGCACGTACGGCCATGTGTGTGGCATACAGTAGTGTGAGTAAGGATGGATTGAGACAGATGAGTGATTTATGGTCATAAGGGACAGCGCCGTTATTCTGCGATATTACAGACACACGTTCGTTTGCTTTTCAAATGTGCATAATTTACTTTTTATTGATTAAAATTGTTGCAGTTAAATTCGTTCTGTGAGCGTGGATGTGTAAATGTGATTGCTCAAATTTTTTATCGGAATCAAAAAAATTGGTTCTGTGGAAAAATAAAAAAATGTCCTCGGGAACATGCTCGAGTTTGTCAGTGTCCGACCAGGAAATGGTTTTCTCTAAGGGAGGAAGTTAAAAGGAAAGAGAGGCACATGACCTTGACTGTATCTGCATCTACACAGGCGTACACACACACACACACACACACACTGAATTACACATTTATGATAATTAAAAGCAGTGTTATTTTAGTATCACTGATATATATATATAGTTGTTGTTAATTTTTTCAATTATATATTTAAAGGTTTAGTAATTTTGTGTTGTCAATGCCTCTATAGTTTATATATAATCTAGTTTATATATAATGTATATAATAGTTTATATAAACTATAAAGATTAGGCTATATATAAACTATAGAGATTTTTCACACACACACACACACACACACACACACACACACACACACACACACGTACGTCTGGTTTGCTATCCTTGTGGGGACTCTCCATAGGCATAATGCTTTTTCTACTGTACAGACTGTATATTCTATTGCCCTACACCTAAACCTACCCCTTACAGGAAACTTTCTGCATTTTTAGATTTTCAAAAAACTTAATTCTGTGTGATTTATTAGCTTGTTTAGCCATGGGGACCTCAATTTAGGTCCCAACTGTGACACGAGTCCTCATGAGTCTGTGTGTATTCAGGTTTAAGTCCCCACTTGAATAGAAAAACAGGTACACACACACACACACACACACACACACACACACACACACACACACACACACACACACACACACACTATATATTATATTGTTATATTATTATATTGCTTTATATTATTATGCACAGTATTATTATTTATTTATTAGATTTGGTTTAGTGTTATTTGAGTATCATTGAGATACAATTATATCTTTTATACTTTGAACAAAGTTTATACTTTTATAGCAACTAGCTTAAATGTTTTTTGTTTTTGTTTTTCAGTTAACATTTATTTTATTTCAAGTAATTTTATGTTTTTATGGTTTTAGTTTAAATTCAGTAACCTTGCTTGGCAACTACCTGAAATATATATTTTTTTTTTTCTTTTTTTTTAAGTTATTGATCTATATAGTTTTAGTTAATGTGTAGTTATTTCAAGTGACGCAAATGTTTTTATGGTTTTAGTTAACTATAATAACCCTGATTCAGAGTGAGTCAGTTTAATGTGGAAAACATTGGTGTATGTGTGTGTGTTGTTGCATGCGCATTCCTCAAAATATTTTTGCTTCATCAGCAAGAAACGGCTCACGAGCGGGTGACTTTTTCAGTCCTGTAGGGAGCCTGTGTTGTACAAAAGCTTTACATGCATTCGACTAGAACAGTATGCGTACAGTATGTTATCATGCAAGGTTTCATCTTTTCCAACATGCGATTATAACCACAAAATGAAAGACAGAAAATGAACTGATATCTTACAGCATGGCATTGCCATAATACTGCGTTTTAGCCTGTTATTCTCACGAGATTTGATGCCGGGTTGCACTTCTGGCTGCCATCCAGTCCAAAGCCACAAACACACAGATACACATCATCGTCCGAGGCCGCAGACTGACTCGCTGGTGTACTTCCTCTGCCTAGAGTGACTGTATGAATCAGATTTATTGCGGCTCAGGGGATCCACTCCGCTACAAGACATTTCATCTCTTTGTTCAGAGTCCCAGAGAAGGAGTCGTCAGAGTCCAAACATCTCACAATAAATGTTCAGAGTGAATGCAATGCGACATAAAACGGGCTCTACAGATTAAAGGAACATTTCTAGTGACTTTGAGAAGCATTATACTGCAGATTTTCCAACAATTCAACATTCATAGAAATAGTGCCAAATGATACTGATGATGATTTTTTTTTTATGGTCACGCAGAAGGAAGAAAGCGGTTTTGATTGACCACATCCTCTTGTTCGTCTCACTGCGTCACATAAATGATGAACTTTGGGTTTTTCTGATATGAAATAATGAGAAATGACCTGCTTCTTTAAAAGTTAAGTGGCATTTGATTATGTGTGTAACGGCTCTGTTTAAACACTAGTTGAAAAGTACACAGATTATATGGACCTGCAAACCTGCAACTTAACTGTGTTTTAGATTATATATATTGTAGGGAATTGGATGTGTGTGTGTGTGTGTGTGTGTGTGTGTGTGTGTGTGTGTGTGTGTGTGTGTGTGTGTGTGTGTGTGTGTGTGTGTGTGATTACTGAAATTGTTACCTCTGCTTTTAGGGTTATTTGGGGACATTCTTAACTGTGGAAAATGTCAATAAATATGTATTTAAATATAATTCAAATTAAACAAATTAATTATAATATAATTATATTAATATAATATAAATTAATATAAATATAATATTAAAATAAATCAATTTTAATGTTAAATAATGTTAAATAATATTTAAAATATAATTATTTTAAAAGCTGTATGTATTTATCTAAATATATTTATATAATATATTTTGGTAGGCTGTTCAAATAGGCTAAGAACAAATTGTGTATAAGATCATAAAATGTTCTTAAATTCAGTGTTGGTTTTTTGTTTTGCATTATAATTCATCAAATGCAGTACATACTTAGTATGCGATTTCAGACGCAGCTTATGAAACGCCTCATTTAAGTAATGAAGTAAACGTGTATGTGTGGACAAGTGGTATTGTAACACAAGTAAGGCGAGGGCGAATGCTGAGAGGAGGACAAGGACCAGATGTCCACAGTGTGTGTGTGTTTGTGTGTGTGTGTGAGTTGTATGTGTAATATTGTCTCATCCTCATGTACCGATCCAGCCCTGGTCATGTTTCAAAGTAATGATTGGAAACAGCAAATGGCCTCACTTCCTCTTTTCGAGAATAGACAGTGAACAAATAGCTAATTTGGTCAAAACTGATTTCTTTGTGTCAGACTCGAGACCAGACAGATTTCCCAGCCACCCACTGCATGTATTTATAACAGGAACTCTGTAAGTCTCATTAATCAAGTATAGATATCGATCCAGTAATCTATTAAAGACCACAGCGGAGAGGACCACATATACTGCAGTACTTACTTCTAAGGATTGTGGGTCTTAAAGCCTGTCTTTGACTTTTACTCTTGGGTTTAAAGCATAAAGCGTAGTTAGCCAAGCTTGTTTTTCAGATTATCTTCAGTTTTATTTTGATTTGAAACAACAGAGATGTGCTAATGGAGCTTAGTCAGGGTAAACGCCTTATTTTGATTCATGTGGATAAAATTTCTTTTTGCAGTTTTAATGTTTTGAATGTTGCTTCCTAACAGCCCCATTTACATTTGTGTCAAATTAAATATGGCATGACAGTTCTGGTCTGCTGTTGAGTCATTGTCTGTCTGTTTAGTCCTGACACGTTCTCTTTAGCTGTTCGTATCTAGTGACCTTGGATTTGTGAGCGCTTGATTACATTTGTTGTGTCTTGTGTGCTGAATGAAGCATGAATGCTGACTTTTCCTTGACACTATGCAAAGACTTTCACTCCATCAGTGTGTATGTGTGTGTGAGTGTGTATATACATGCATATATAATGGATATGTGGATAGATAATATTGGTGAAATAATGTTCCATCATCATTCAGCAAAACAAGTATTTATGTAAAAATGAAATGGCATGCTTATTCTGACCTGTACTTATTAAAATAGAAGTGATTATACTATAGAAGCAAAGATTGGTAAGGACTTAAAATGACATGTACAGTTAATTAATATTTTGGGGCTGCGCTCATTTAATATAACTTAATATAGAATTCACACACACACACACACACACACACACACACACACACACACACACACACACATATACATACATATATACACACACACATACATTATATATGTGTGTGTATATATATATATATATATATATATATATATATATATATATATATATAACAAACTGATTTGACACATTTTTAAATCAACAATAAGATCTGAAAGCATCTAAATTTAGGTTGTTCAGCTCAAATCGTGCTAAAGGCTCTTTTAACTTAAAGGCAATGTTTTTGTTCCAGCAGAAAAACTTAGGGTTTTTTGACACGTAACGATTCTTAAGACTCATAAGCAAAAGCTAATATGATTTCTTTAGACTGAGAGGACAGAGTGTGTGCCTGAGATTTAAAGCAAAAGCTGAATGAAAAGCTTAAGAATTAAATTTTCTTCAGATGAATAGAGGAGAGCGAGAGAGGAGGAGATACAGATAAGAAGTCTAAGGAGAAATGGGAAATAAATGGGAAGTAGCGGAATAGCGCATAACATGGTGACGTATGTGGGTTTTTTTAGAGGATAAAAATGTGAGTTCCCCTTTCTTCCACACAAATAGGATATTTTCATGTTTATGGGGGCATAAATGCATATTTTGCTGCCATTGTGGTTTGAAGTTCCCATTTTTATAAATACGCGTGTGTGTAATGCTGCTGTACAGCATGCCTGCACACTCCTTATGCTCTCAGGTTGCTGAGCAGAAGCCTTGTTGCCATGGAGACAGTCTGGGTCGGGCGCATGCCGCAGGGTATCAGACGTGCTCACCGCGGTCACAAGTTCAAAGGTCAAATACCAGATAGACAGCGACTTGTGAAGACGAACAATTTGAAAAAAATTATAAAAGGCAGTTATTTTATGGTAGTGACTAGAGCACATTATTTATACACTGGAAAGTTTTATTTTTCATCGAGCTAAATGTCTATATTTACGTATTTGCTCAGCACAGCAGGACGGGAGTTTTATATTTCTTGATGAAATCCATCCGCATGAACAAACATGTTTCCGATGCTTTTATATTGTTTTAATTAGCAATGTCTGCCTATTTTGTGCTTCAAAGGCTTGTGGAAATGACTCACTGTCTATTTATTTGTAGTTTTGAAAGCAGTTTCAATGCACTTCCAGTTCCGCAGTTGTTTCAAGCTGATTTTTGCCCGTGAGTTTGTTCGTAACTGGTTTGAAACTGCGTGGAGGCTCTGAATGCACATTGTCCAGATGACAGATGAGCGTGTTTCGAGCATCAACACAAGTGGAGGCAGGGGACGGCCCGTGTGAGGATGCGCTTCGTTGCAGTCGGATGTTTTGTCTCTGGAGATTTTCTCGAGAACAGCTCTGTCAGCAACAGCTGGACTGGTGAAAGACTGATGCATTGTCTAGGCCAATTAATTGTCCAATATCTGGCCACTTTGAGATTATCAATATCAGCCAGGAGCATGCCAGGTTGCCAGTTGCTCCTCCAAATATAGAGCTATATGTTGACAATATGTGTATTTAAGTAGTTCATGTGACTCATGCACTTATCAAATTCTTCTGAAGCATTTTTTCAGCAGTTATTATTCATTTTAATTATTTTATTTTTATTTCTAATTATATATATGTATATATTAGGGCTGTCGCGATTCGTAGATTTTAGTCGAATAGTCGATTTTTAAAAATGAATTAACTACTAATGAACTAACCGGCAAAATACTGGAAGTGGCGCATTTCACGGACTAGAAACCATAAAACACATTATTAGACTATTTTCCGAGGCTGGATGATATATTAAACCCATTTTAAAATCATAATTAAGCATAATTGTGAATTCACAAACGCTAAGATTTAATTAAATAATTATATGCGATGCGGTTTTAATGCGCTTTAATTATTTACATGCGTGTAGGTTACAAATCGTCTCTGTTCACAAATCGTCTCTGTTCTCTGTTGTTGTAATGCGTAATATACATTAGCTCTATTGTTTATAATACATAATGTATTATAAACAATAGAGCTATTCAATAAAACCATATTATTTCTTGATTTTGATACTTTATTTGAACTAATTATTATTGCATAATTGCTATTATATATGTATTTTAAGTCATTTTAAAAGCTATTGTTCACTTAAATCTATTTTTATTGCCACAAAAAAAAAAAAGAAAAAAAAAGTTATAATTATAGGGCCCTATGAAATCCGTTTTATTTCCAAATTTTTTCCATTTTAATTTTTCCATACTCTGTTTTAATGGTTGAATTAAATTTTAATAATCAAAAGCATTTCCATTTAATTGATTTTATATACTGCACATTTACATTTTTCACCTAAATAAATTCTGGTAAATATTATTTCTGGTAAATACTCCTTTAAGTGGTTTTTGATTATAATTTTATTATTAGTAGACTAGAACACATGGATATGTTGTCATTCTTACACTATAATACTGATTTCAGTGATTTGGAGTATGAGATAGACACTTGCTTCTTGCACTCTATGTTGCACTTTACTTATGCTTTAAAAAAAGATTTCATAGACATTTGGATTTCATTTGGTTTAATAAAATATTCTTAAGTAAAATTGCAGATTTTTTTGTGGGAAATTAACCGTTTAGATTAATCGATAAATTAGTCGATAGATTAATTGAAATAAAAATAGTTGTTAGTGACAGCCCTAGTATGTATGTGTGTGTGTGTTATATATATGTGTATATGTATATGTGTATATATATGTATATGTGAAGAGCTCTATAATACTGATAAAATATAATTATTATATTATTTTTTAATATTTATTATTACATAAATATTGCATGTCATTGTTGTACATGTATTTCTAAATAAATTTTAAAGGTTTTTTACAACTAAATGCAGATTTGTTTTTTATTTTCTAAACCATGGTTGTATTTACAAATTAGAATTAAACAGTAATGTTATCAGCTTTGATAGCCCTAAAAATAGGCTTTCTATTTTTCCCTACGAATGGCTTACCTATAGCTGTCGCTGCATATTAAACTTGTGAAAGTGTTGTAAAAAATTGCACTCTGGAAAAAGAATCAGGCAGCGCTGACATTCATTTGGCACATTTTTTTTGAATATCGCCTCTGATTCTCTGCTGTGTTTCAGGTGTTTCTTATGTTCTATCAAAAGAGTCACCTTGCTCACCATGCCACCAATGCAGAACACACAAACACACACATACGAGTTACATGTCTCCACTTCTCACAGTCCCTCCCACCCTCCTACACACACACACACTCACACCCACGCAGAGCTCACGCCAAGCCTGCTGTCTCATCTGTTATTTCGAGCCGGAGAGGCAGTGTGACATTAAACAGTTGGTCTATGGAGAGAGAAAGAAAGGGGGGAAAAAGAGTGAGGGAGAGGAATAAAAAGGAGGGAGTGAGCGAGCTGCTGAAGGGGAACAAGGGAGTATTATTAAAAGCATGCAGTTATTAAAGGAGTAATTTGTGCAAAAATGAAAATTCCTCATGATGTTTAAAACCAAGGATGAACCCTGTATTCAGGTTTGGGGATACAAAATGTAAGAATCAAACATTTTAAAAAGCCATATCGATGTGAATTTTTGTGGGATGGGGCGTGGAGGGGTGGTGTGTCCTACGGGGAGTATTGGGGTGTTTATGGCTCTGTTTCAAACCTTGTGGCTGTTTTACATGCTCGTTTCTATGCAATTACAATTAACAGGCAATGCATCTTTTTGAAGCTTCCAAAAGGATGCAAAAGCACTGTAGAAATATCTTGTGGTTCATATGACTTATGCACTTGTACGTATATGTGAGGAACAGACCCGAATTTAAAATGTAATTCACTGAAAATCTGTCCTAGTTCTGTTTGGGGAGTTCATAAGAAGACATGAGAAAAGTATTAATAGTCTTACAAATATTTCTTTTAAATGATTGGTTTAAAGAGAGAATGATTTGTCCACAAATCTAACTCGTGATTCAATCACATTTTAGATTATCAGTGGATAATGGCTTACATTTCATGCAAAGATATTATATGTCTTGACTTGAGATATATATATATATATATATATATATATATATATATATATATATATATATATATATATATATATATATATATATATATATAGTATATCTTTATAATATTTAACTTATACTAAATCTATTAAAACATTTGTTAACTCAAAGCTGAAACTTAATATTAAATGAAAACATTGTCAACTGAATGAAATAAGTTCCGACTAAAATTACTAATTGGAAATAAAAATAAATAAATAAAACTGAGACAAAGATAAATTAAATCTAAGTAGTAGTAGTAATAATAATAATAATAATAATAATAATAATAATAATAATAATACATAACATATAATAACTGAATAATAAAAGCTCATTCAAAATATTAATACAAATTTAGTGTATAAATAATTCTAAAATAACACTGATTCAGATGAATTCGATTATAATTTATTATATGTTTGAATGGAGAATGGCTTCTGAAAATTCAGCTTTGCCAACACAGGAATTGCATTTTTAAAAATATTAAAATATAAAAGTTTAATTATAATAATGCTTCAATACTATATTTTTAATTACATGCAGCCTTAGTATTTTAATGACACTAAACGTGTATATGTTGTTTATATGTATTTTCCTGCCTTAATATTAAACAATGTTTTCTATTGTCTCTATTAGTTTAATATATTTTATTTTATTTTATTTTATTCTTTAAGTGTATTTGTGCTGTCCTTTCGATTTATTTTCTCGTCTAATTGTTCATAAGAATTAGGTTATAAACGCATGAGTCTGGACTACTTTTGTGATACATTTGCAGCTGTTTTAAAAGCTGAAAGCGAGTGACTATATACTGCTTTTGTATGGAAACAGCATTGAGACCGGAACAGCATGACGGTAAGTAAATGCAAACATTTTAATTCTGACTGAACTATTCCTATATAAAGAAAAGGAGTTTGAGGAGAAGTGGAGATGAGAACTAGGATGGAGAATCCTGAATTCCTCCTCCCATTAAAAACACACACTAATCCCCATGGGATACTCCACTCCACTACCTGTTGTCTTGGCAACGGCAGTGAGTGTGATAACCAGTGTGTTGTTAAGGAAGAATCCAGACCGGCTTGTTAGGAGGAAAATCTCTGGTTCAGGGAGCACAACTTCACCCATCAGTGCCCACATTGTGTTCAAGTTGCTCCCAAACGTGTCATGTGATGTCACTTACACTGCAGCTGTCACTGAGAATCAAACACTGTCGTTTGAAATGGCCGTTGTTAATTAGCTAACATAACTGTGTGTGTGTGTGTGTGTGTGAGCAGAGATACGGTCTCAGTTAGTGGAGCAGCAGAAATGTCTGGAGCAGCAGACGGACATGCGGGTTCAGCTCCTCCAGGACCTGCAGGATTTCTTCAGGAAGAAAGCTGAGATCGAGAGCGAATATTCACGCAACTTGGAGAAGCTCGCCGAACGATTCATGGCCAAAACCCGCAGCACCAAGGACCACCAACAATACAAGTGAGTGAAGTTACAAGTGTGTGAGTGACAGAGTGTGAATGCACACGAATGATTCAAGAGTCATTTTCTGCAAACGAATCGTTTGGTTCAGGTGCTTATTTCCTTTCCTTTTATTCACCTCCAAATCATTTCTCCCTCCCTGTTTTGTTCGACTGTGGTTTGCGGTGGATTAGGGCGACGTCTGGAATATTTTACCCATGATGCTCTACAGCTTCATGCTTGAAAAATCAGAGATGGCAGAGGAAAGGCAATTGCTGTGTCTGCTGTAGTTATTGTTCTTGTGTGTGTGTGTGTGTGTGTGTGTGTACGGGCATCTGTGTATTTGCTGTCTCATTAATGCAGATAACATTCTGCTGGGAAAATAGAGAGATGAGGGATGAGCGAGTGAGAGAGAGAGAGAGGGAGTTTCACAGTTTCTCTTCTGTTGCAATTTTTTTTCCTCGTGCTGGGCACTGTTAGTGTGCTGGTCCTCATGGGGCTGTCCCATCGGATGCCTGCTGAGCTTTGTGATTAGTCACTGGCTGCTGAAGACATTCGCCTCTTTGGTCCAAAATGGCTTCCCATTGTCTTTTCGCAACAGCCATTACTAATATAGAAGATCAAGTGTGAGAAACAAAATGGCGTCTTTTACCTTCACGTTGGCAGGTGGTTAAACCACCTTCACTCTCCAGAACAAATGAGCAATTTGCACAGACAGCACTGCAATACAGTTTTTGGCAGTAAAAAACACAAAAGTCTGGGGTCAGTAAGATTTTTTTTTTAAATACTATTATTCAGAAAGGATGCATAAAATTGGTCAAAAGTGATAGTGAAAGTGAAAGTGAAATATTTAGCAATATTACTGTTTTTACTGTATTTTTAATGAAATGTGAGCTTTGTTTTTTTTTATCTCTTCAGTATTTATTAACAATATTTTACTAACTTATTTTTTTTAAAGGATGAAATCACTGCGCTGTACCAACTCAAGGAGAAAAAAAAGATCGGCACTGCCTTTTCTTATTAATTTTTGCAAAGCTGATGCTTTTTAATGCTTTTTTTTATTATTATTATTTTATGCTGTATTGAAAATGCCACTTGATCAGATATTTTCTTGTTTAATGCAAATATATTTAGACATTTTAGTGTGCATTACTGTTGTATGTAATACTCTTATTCAGTGCATCAAATATATTATGGAAACGTGAAGTGAGGAATAACATTTTTACATGGAACGAGATTCAGAGCATTAACTTGTCGTCAGTGGCTTGCATGTTGATATGTTCACTAATGAGTCATTTATTATGAAGATTTTATGAGTGTGTTCAGCTGGGAGTCATCTATAGAGATTTTATGGTTTGTGGAACATTTCCTTAACATCCTCAACCAGTCAGTTCAGTGAACTGCAGTTGAAATCTTCACCAAAGCCTCAACATTTCTTCAGGATAAATACGAAATGGTTCATTAGTGGATTTGGGTGACTAGATCAAAGCCACAGAGCGGCACTCACAAAAACAGCATGTACAGCAAATCCAGGGCCACCCAGAAAGTCCTACAGCAGAGATGAAGATATTCACTTACAAGAGATTGTGATTTTAAGCTTGACATTTTATTTATATATATACAATGACTGCAAAAAAGAAATTTACATTTAGATCACTACATATTAAAAGCCCACTTTTCCGTGGCTTTCAGGAAGGACCAGAACCTGCTTTCTCCCGTGAACTGCTGGTATCTGCTACTGAACCAAGTGAGGAGGGAGAGTAAGGACCACGCCACACTCAGCGACCTTTACCTCAACAACGTCATCACACGCTTCACGCATGTCAGCGAGGACAACATGCGTCTGCTCAAGAAGGTGAGGTCAAACACGGGTCCGCTGGGAAGGTCGTTCCTGTCTGTACTATAATGTGATGGGATGCACGTATAATTACATCAAAATGAAAGCTGGAAAAAATATGCAATCGTTAAAAATCATGTCGCTTTCAGTCAGCTGGTGGGAGACAAAACCTCTTGATATTTTAAGCACATTTCTCCTTTGGATAAGTTAAATGTGAGCAAATTTTTACTCTCTGGTAACTGGTGTTAGAATTTTTGTTTGTTTTTATTTCTTCAGTATAATTGTCAGACTCTTAAACGCAGCTTTCTCAGATTGTGTGCATGGCTGTGGTTTCATTTTAAGTGAATTCACCATTCATTATTCAGCCATTGTCTCTGTAGAATCCAACACAGTGGTGGATATTTATAGGATTTCTTTAAAATAAATAAATAGTATTTTTAAATGCATTTTTAACAAATTATTAAATCTAGTCAAAAAACCCTGCTAAAACTCAGTTGTGACACTCTTTAAAAGAAAAAACGTGACTTGGTCAGTGCAAGAAGGTACTGCCTAACACGACCGATCAAAGAGGTAAAGCAGCTTGAGTGGACATTTGGGTTGTTTTGATCTATCGTGTTAGTTCAGAACTGACAATGCGAGGACTGCAATTCTTGGTTGTTTATTTGAGTTTGACCCAGTTCAGCCCTCACTCTCTGTCCATTATAACACACCTTTGTGTTTTTTTTCGGGGGGCCACAGAGCAAAGAGATCATTTTCCAGCTGCAAGAAGACCTGATGAAGATTCTTAACGAACTCTACACGGTGAGCTTGTCTCATTCTCTCTCATCATCTGTTCAATCTCTTTTTGGATTACTTTTTCATCCCATCACTTTACTGGTGCTTTTCTCTCTCACATTTTATCATTCCATCAATACGTAATTCGCCCCTCCGTCACTGACACTCAGTCTCTCACTTCTCTTCTTCCAGAACTCAACTGTATAGCTTTCATCTCTTTCATTTACTAGTTCTAAAATTTCTGCGTTGCTTTTTGCTTCGTGATAGCAGTTTTCCTTTTGTCTGCAACATCTGCAGCTGTTTATTTGAAACAATTCTATAGTTTCTGAAAAGACCAGTAAGAATTTTCAGCATGAAATGGACTTTGAAATTTTTTGACGTGATGGTACCACAGGAAGACATACAGTCCCAAACCATTCGTTAATAACTATCTTCTCATGCAGCCTTAGAGAAATCAGTTTACCCATACAGGTCAGTTGATTGGCTCAAAAAGTATGCAAAAAAGTAAAATGGTACACGAAAAAAGAAAAAAAGAAATGCATGCATGGATGAGTCTTTTCCATTTTTTTTCCATGCGTGGGAATTTTTCCTGTTGACATCAATTTTATTCATCTGTAATTGTATTTATGTGCAGTTGTGAATATTTGACCTGAATGTGAGCTTGTCTGACAGGACTGAAGTCTTAAAAGCCAGCAGCTCTTGCATAAATAACCTTGATAAAACAAAAACACACAGCGCACATTAAATCTGTCAGCTGAGCTTACATCTAACATGAGGAATGCGCACTAAAAATGAGATGAATTCTCTGAACCAAAGTACTCAATGTTCAGGAAGTTTCCACCTCACAGCCCTCATGTAAGCAGTTTTGTGTCCCTGTTGAGAAGGATTTACATCAGAGTTTGAGAGCAGAGCAGGATGCATGTTGCATGATTTAGCTTTTGATGCTGGTCCACAATGAGCATAACATACTAAAGGAATAGTTCACCTAAAAATAAAATTTGTTTAAAATGTACTCGCCCTCAGGCCATCCAAAATGTAGAAGAGTTTGTTTCTTCATCAGAACAAATTTGGAGAAATATAGCATCACATCACTTGCTCACCAATGGATCCTCTGTAGTGAATGGGTGCCGTCAGAATGAGTCCAAACAGCTGATAAAAACATCACAGTAATCCACACGACTCCAGTCCATCAATTTAATGTCTTGTGACGCAAAAAGCTAATGTTTGTATGAAAAAAAAAAAAATCGATCATTAAATTGTTTAAAGGGTTACTCCACCCCAAAATGAATTTTTTTTTTCATTAATCACTTATCCCCTCGTAAAAGCTTCGTTCGTCTTCGAAACACAAATTAAGATATTTTTGATGCTTTCTGACAGCTCTCTGACCCTCCCATAAACGTCCAGAAACGTCCAGAAACGTAGCAAAGAGATCGATAAAATAATCCATGTGACATCAGCGCCCATATTCTTAAAGATTCTAAGAATCCTTTTAGAGAGCTCCTAGTTTAGCTTAAAAATTACTAACTAGGAGTCTTGGCTTAAAAGTGATTCAGGACCAGAGAGCAACGAGGAAAAGACAAAAACTTTAATCTTAGTGAGGAGGCAGGGCTGACCCGGTTGCTAGCTATGACACAGTTTTTTGAAGACTGTGATTGGTTGATTGGTTGGTATTCTTTATTTTTTATTTACCATGCTGTCATACTTAACGTATTTTATAGGAAATTAACAATGACACAATTCTGACAGTGCTGTAACAGACCCAAATCATCGCTGGTGTATAGTTGCATTTTTCCAGTTGCCAAATATGTTAATGTAGTGATTACGTCCATTTCTGGCACTATGGCATTTCTGCACGGTATCGGAGATGTTAGAGTGTCTCTAATAAGATCGGTCACAAACATGATCCCTGCATGATCTAATGTGTAGCGTCTTAGTAACTCACTGGCATGCATTGTGTGCAACACATTTCTTCTCCCTCTTCATGTTTCGTCCATTTTCTCCACTGCTAAAAAAAACTCTTAAGCCTCTTAAAAGTCCTCGTTCGTACTCCTAACAATTTTGGATCTTAAGACCTCTTTTAAGGGTTAAGATGCTTTCTGAATTACTTTTTTCTTTACTAGGATCTTTTAAATTTTAAGAGGAAGCACCCATATTTCAAAGAATTTTCTTACTAGGAGCAACTCTTAGCACTAAGATTTTTCATGAATATGGGCCTAGGGGTTCTACTGTAACTTTACAAAGTTACGAAAAAACTTATTTTACGGAAAGAAAACAAAAATAATAACTTTATTCAACAATTCATCTCCTCTGTGTCAGTGTAGCGTATCCACTGAATGCAAACTTCACATTGCACAATTTTCATTTTGGGGTGGAGTAACCCTTTAAACCTTTGCTTCTGGCCAAAATATGCCAGATACGTAATCCATAATAACACTTCCTCCAGTGAAAAAGTCCACAACAGACATTTATGAATCAGATTAGCTCAGTAGGAGGGGTTGCATTCTGCTGAAAGTTTTTGGGGTTGGATATGTGGGATTGTGGGTAATGTAGTTTTTCGTGTGCTCTGCCCTCTGCAGGTGATGAAGACGTATCACATGTATCACTCTGAGACTCTAAGTGCAGAGAATAAGCTAAAGGAGGCAGAGAGGCAGGGTGAGCGACAGGGCCGGGGCGGAGAGGCCGTCTTCAGTCTGCGCACTGAAGATCGCCACCAACGACGCAACGCTGCCCGCAAAATCCAGAAGATGAAAGAGAAGGTGAGTTCCACATCTTTCGCTGTGTTTTTCTGTTGCACTGTTGTTTTTGAGGGATCTCAATGTGTTATGCCTAATTTATTTAGTTGTTTGCAATCTAAGAGTGTATTATCCACTATGCAAATTAGATTCCTTGAATTTTAATGTGCCAGATGTGTTTCCAGAAATAGTGCAAAGTTCATTTGTCTTGATGAAATACTGTGAACTGGAGTTATAGAGTAATTCGGTGGACATCATGAGGGAATAATTTCTGATTTATGGATAACCAACCTGAAAATTAGCCTATTTTGTTGCTCTTGTTGGCTTAGATGATTTGACGCTTCATTATAATGTTGTTTCTGAAGATTTACTGAGAATTTTTTTGAATGCCTGGCTGATTTAATGCTATATTAATGTATTTTTTTTTATGTGATTGAGTGGAAATACATTATAACCTCAATGCTTTCCAAATGTACATCTGTAATTTTGAACTCATTCCATTAGATCCTTGTACAGCTACAGCATGTGCGATCATGTTCACTGCAGAGTCTAGGGAAAAAAGCAAAGAGGAGAAGCCATTTTGCAAACTATTCTGAACCAAAAACCATTGATAACCATGTTTTTTAGGGCACAGTATGGTCTCATACCAGTATAAACTGACTCAGGAGACTATAATGTCAGACTGTGTAAATAAAGCAGTCTATATATATATAGTAGTCTCTGCACAGAACATTAATTTTCCAGTACAAACACCCCCATGACACACTGTGTGTTCACTACAGTTTGGTACTGCATTCATTTCTCTCCTTCATAAGGGGGAGGAGAGGTTGGAATGAGCAATTGTTACAGTATTGGACAGAATAGGCAGACAGGATATCCCGATGGACAGAGTCAACAGTGCATTTTTCCGTTTGAGGCATTGTATGCACATAAAACTGTTTGGTTCACATGTAAATGTAATGTGTATGCACTACCATTCAAAGGCTTTTTTAATTCAGCAAGGATGCATTAAATTGCTCAAAAGTGACAGTAAAAATACTGATAAAGTAATACCGATTTTTATTTTAAAACAAATGTTCTTTTGACCTGTTCATCCGACTGAAGTCAGCTTTGCATCCCAGGAATAAATTACATTTTAAAATATATTAAAATAGAAAAGTTACTTTAAATTTTAATATTATTTCACAATATTTTTTTGTTTCACAATATTTATGTTTACTGTATTTTTGATCAAATGCAGCCTTGATTTGAATTTCTTTCATAACATTTTTACTGACCCCAACCTTTTGAATGGTAGTGTACATCTTTACACAAATATCATTTAGACTGTAATGAATCCAAATGTAAAAATGAATAAACAGTGACTCTATTGACACTATATGTTCAGGTTGCTTGCTTGATTTAATGATAATGTTGCTGTAAAAAATCTGTGGGTTTTACCAGCAGCTGAGGAACTTTAATTAAAGGAGCAATTACAATCACAGACGCAGACATAAGCCAAGCCTCACTGTGCTAACACACTTCCATTAGAAACAAGTTAGTCGATAGGCCGTCAATAAAAACATTTTATCTTCTTGCCTTGATGGAGATATAGCACTTACTCAACACTTTGTCCTTCTTTTTCTCCTTCACCCCCCCCAATCCCCCCCCCCCCCCCCCCCAGCGCCAAGCCAAGTACTCGGAGAACAAACTGAAGGTTATGAAAGCCCGGAATGAGTATCTGTTGACTCTGGAGGCCACGAACGCTTCTCTGTTTAAATATTACATCCAAGACCTGTCGCATTTGATTGACGTGAGTATCTGATTAGGGCTGCTACTGTAATGCACAGATTGTGAATCGACGGCAGGAAATTGCCACTGCATGAAGGGCATGGTGTTATGGTTGCGTTTATTTGCTTTTTCACTAAGCACAGTAATGAATTATAGTCCTGATTAATAATCACTAATTAAGGCAGCCTCCACTGCCTTTAATTAGAGACAAACGCACCCTGTAACAGGCAGGACAGGATGGAGATTAAGCCTTTAATTACAAGCACACATTAGCACATTCTGAAACAGGCAATGTTTAGAATGGAATACTAGCACGCTTTCCTGCCTACTGCACAGGATATACTGTCCTAAAACTCTGTCGGTCTATCCATCTGTCTATCATTCTGTTGTTGTATTGTTTGTTCTATCGTTCCTTCTATCATTGTATCATTCATTCATTCATTCTGTCTATATACCATCTATCTATCATCCTGCATATCTATCTATCTATCGTTCGTTCGTTCGTTCGTTCGTTCGTTCGTTTTGTCTATCATTCTATCTATCATCCTGCATATCTATCTATGGTTCTATCTATCATTCTATTTCTGTCTATCATTCAATTGCTCTTGTCTATCATTCTATCTATCATCCTGCATGTCTATCTATCTATCTATCTATCTATCTATCTATCTATCTATCTATCTATCTATCTATCTATCTATCTATCGTTCTATCTATCGTTCTATCTATCGTTCTATCATTCTATCTATCCCTCGTTCTATCGTTCTATCTATCTATCGTTCTATCTATCCTTATATCCTTCTATCCTTCGTTCTATCCTTCTATCGTTCTTCTGTCTGTCTATCATTCTATCTATCATCCTGCATGTCGTTCTTTCTATCTATCGTTCTATCATTCTATCTATCATTCTATCTATCCTTATATCCTTCTATCCTTCGTTCTATCCTTCTATCGTTCTATTGTTCTTCTGTCTATCTATCATTCTATCTATCATCCTGCATGTTGTTCTTTCTATCTATCGTTCTATCATTCTATCTATAGCTCTTCTGTCTTTCTATCATTCTATCTATCATCCTGCATGTTGTTCTTTCTTTCTATCATCTATCTATTATTCTGTCTATCGTTCTGTCTATCATCCATTTGTCTGTCTGTCATCACATTGAAGAAGGAAGGTGAAGTTGTGTGCATTGTATTGTGGGACAGAGTGTCCCATGAAGTGTACTATGGTTGCATACTGATCGTTTTCACAACTGTAGTAATTCATCAGTAAATGTGCATACTGTGTGCAGAAAACATACTGCATACTACCTACTTTCCACACACTAAGTCCTATAAGATCCTATTAAATATTGTCTAGCATCCAGTGAGGCCAGGAGATTCCTCAGTGGTAAAGAGAGGAGCCATTTCTCACACTGGGTTTGCTGTGTCTGTTGTTTTGCTCATTAGAGTTTGCAGCAGGCCGATGGTGGTCAGCAGTATCTGACCGATCGGAGCACTGCGTCTCTTTGACCTTCACAGAGGTCAAACCTGCTCACACTGAGATAAAGACAGCAGGAGAATTTGTGTACGTGGGTGGGTAAAAGAGGGAGAGAGAGATTGTGTGGGGGTGGGAAGTGAGATACAGTAAAAGCCTGGATGAAAAACCCTTCAAATTAACCCTGAGAACACAAGCCCTGGAGGATAATTTCTAGATAAATGCTTTAACGCAATGGTTCATCCGTCGTAATCGGGTTTGACTGACAGCTCCACACAAATCCACACTATTCATGTTCTCTTCTCCATTAAAATCGAGTGTGTGTGTGTGTGTGTGTGTGTGTGTGTTTGTTTTAACAGTGTTGTGACCTCGGCTACCATGCAGGCCTGAGCCGGGCATTGCGCACCTACTTGTCAGCAGAATACAGCCTGGAAACCTCTCGGCACGAGGGCCTGGATATTTTGGAGGGGGCTGTGGAGGGGCTGGATCCCAGTAATGACCGGCAGCGCTTTATGGAGACTCACCCTACAGCGTTCACCCCTCCTGCACGCTTCTCCTTTCAGCCACACATGGGAGACCAGGTCACATGCCACCTAGTGTCCAAACTGCATATATACATGTCATTTACAGTACATTGACTTCTGTGTTGGAAAGGAATGAATTTGTGCTGTTGCAGTGACTTTTACTATCATATCTTCATAATTTGGCTGGACAGCAAAAAAGAATTTTTAGAGTTTTATCTAAAAACATAAAATTGTTTGTTTAAATTACTTTTTTTTTTTTTTTTTAATGTAAAAGTTTGAAATTGTCCTGTGCTTGACTAGGTTGTGAACTGTGGGATTACATTAATTGGGTCAAAAATGAAGAATATTTTATAAACATTAATTTGAAAAAGTCAATTTCTTAACTAAACATTCAGCTCTAATTGGGAATCATGACCTCTGAAGAAGTAATTACGATGCTTTTAATTTGGGAAGATGGAGAATTTAACTTACAATGTTTATGTGGTACTACTTCCATTTTTATTCCTGCAATGTGATGTGCCTTCACATAATAGTGAGACTTTCAGCATTAATAAGCGTAAATAAGCTAAAACTTTGCTTATTTGTGTAAATGAAGCATATGGAAGTCTAACTGTCTTCCTAAAACTATTTTAAATAGCATTTTCCAATTGTATTATAATTATTGCACATGCTATTTAATGACCTCGTAATAATTGTGGCCGAATGGATTATTCTGGGGGGGGGTGGGGGTGGATGGGTTACTCCTTTGTCACACCACAGGACCGTTTAAAATGAATTCTTGAAGCCAAAAAGGCAATTTAAAAGTGGTGACCACTTACAACATCTAAAAACCTACACAATTTTTATACAGATAGATTAATTTTAACCTCAAGTGTTGAGAACAAAACATACCTATATTGATATACTGTATATGGTTGAGCTTGTTAATTGACACATTATCCAATTTCACACAGAATTTTTATGTCAAATTTAGGCAAAACTGTGTCCTTTTAGTTATCATGCATGCTCTGATATGCAGAGCCTTGGTGGTCACATGGACGATGCAAATTCAAGTCTGGCTCGCAACATATTTTATTCAAAACCACGCTGTTCTCTGTATCATATCCTGTCCTTTTTTTTTACTATCCATGTCTTTTGATAATGGCAAAAAGGCCACTATAATAATAAATAAGATCAAATGATTTGTTTGTTCTGCTGAGCGGTTTCTGTAATATGTGTATTTATGCATGTTGATATTTCAGGTGAGTCAAATCACAGCATTGCCGCAGGTGCAAGCCGAGCTCCTCCTCCGATTCCAGCAGCTGCAGTCGCGCCTCTCCACACTGAAGATCGAAAATGAAGAGGTGAGACACACACACACACACACACACACACACAATTCCTTCCCCTCGAATGAGCACCTCGGCAGCTGCAGTTCCCCCACTGAGGATAAAGAATGAGATGACAGGCGTACACACCTTCTCCATTTCTCCTTTCCCCTCTCTCGTTCCTTCTCTCTTTGTCGCCAGGTATTATATATGCACACCAGCGCTCTCCTTCACAGCTCCAGACGCATTCATACATATTGTTTCCATCTTCTCAGTCTCTGTTGGAGTGTGTGGTTGTTTATCGCTGGTTGTTGGCAGGCCAGCTGTTTCCTGCAGCTCTCAGCATGTGAAGGATAGAACAGAAGTGCTGATGAACGCTGTATTACTGCAGTGAGCTTAGACTGTAGAGACCGAGGGGTGTACGGATGTGTGTGCAGGATATTCCTAAATCCTCGCTTCTCTAGATGACAACGGTCCAATTCCTGAGTACAGTGTGTGATTGTCACAAAACAAAAAGTACAACAAACTATTGTACTATTAGCTTGGTTGTACATAATAATACTCATTTATTTGATCAGTATTGGAGTAAAAATAATATTACAGCATTTCTTTCTAGTATTACTGTTTTCTATTTTTATAAATTGTAAAATGAAATTTATTTATGTGATGACAGCTGAATATAGCTAATACTCAGTGTCACATGATCCTTCAGAAATCATTCTAATATGTTGATTTGGTGCTCCAGAGACATTTCTTATTATATACTATGTTGAAAGCAGTTGTACTGTATAATATTTTAGTGGAAACAGTGATGTTTTTTCTTATTTTTTCAGGATTTTTTGATGAATAAAAATTCAAAAGAACAGCATTATCACCATAATATCATATAGTACTATTATAAATGTCTTTACTGTCACTTTTGGTCAATTTAAAAGTATTAATTTCCTCAAAAAGGCAGGAAAAAAAAGAACTTTTGAACAATAGCATGCCCTTGTGTACAAAACCACAATGGACAAATTATTGCTTCCAAATAAATTTCCCATTTTTAATTTCACTGCAAAATTGTATTTAATTATTGACTGGAGAAAAGTTAACCTTTTTTTAATTGAACTGAAGTGCATACTGTAAATTATGGAAGCCCATTTCCTCCACTGAATTAAAAAAAAAAGAGGTAATTGTGACTTTTTCTCTCAATTGTGAGTTTACTGACTACATAATTCATTTTGACTTTCTGACTGGCTTTTCTCAGAATTGCATAATATAAACTCACAATTGTCAGCTATAATGTCAGAATTGTGAGATGAAAAAGTCACAGTTACCTTTTTTTATTCAGTGGTGGAAACTGTCTTAAATACTTAAAAACTTAAATACATTAAGTAAATTACATTTAATAAAATAGGTCTATGTGAAGGTCTAGTTCACACAAAAATGAAAATTGTCATTGTTTACTTACCCTCAAGTTATTCTAAACCTGAGTTTCTTTCTTCTGTTGAACACAAAAGAAGATATTTTGAAGAATGTTAGTAACCAAGCAATTGCTGGTAGCAATTGACTTTCGTTGTATTTTTCCATACTATAGAAGTCAATGGCTACCAGCAACTGATTTGGTTATATATATTGTTTCTTTCTTCTGTTGAACAAATGAAGATCAGTCAGGATTTGTTGTTGAGGGTGAGTAAATGAAGACAGAAGTTTTATTTTTGGGTGAACTAGACCTTTAAGGGTTTAATCAGGCAGAAAATGTTACTTGTAGTTTATGATGTGTGATTGGATCACAAACTGTTTTGGTTTCCCATTCACACCTTTTTTGTCCGAAAAATGAAAATACAAGTGAAAACTGTCTTTGGATTACAATGACCCTGAGCTAATCATTCAGTACAGTGGTGTGTATTAATGTAGAGTGGCATCTCTATGTTCCTTCTGAAGGTGAAAAAGACGTCGGAAGCCACGCTCAGCACTATCCAGGACATGGTGAACATGGAAGACTACGACGTGTCCGAGAGCTTCCAGCACAGTCGCTCCACTGAGTCGGTCAAATCCAGCGTATCAGACACTTACCTCAGCAAACCCAGCCTGGCCAAGAGACGCGCCAACCAGCAGGAAACAGAGCTCTTCTATTTCACAGTAAATGTTGGCCCACACACACTCGCTCAAACAGGGCCTGTTTTGGAAATGTAGCGTTTAATAAGACATTTACTTGCATCAGACACAGAAAAGAGCAAAGACACCATATTTATTCTCCTTACATTACACTTTGCAGCCAATGATCTGTTTACACTGCAGTTTTGTAGCTTTGTGACCCCTGGATCAATGGTCTTGTTTTAGCCTAAAGCAATGTCAGTATCTTTAAACTTAGTTTATGGCTACTGAAGGATGACCGGGACTAATTAGATCATTAATTTCCAGTGTAATTGGATTATTATTGACTGTGTGTATTTGTGTGGCTGCAGAAGCTGAAGGAGTATCTGGAAGGCAGTAATCTCATCGCTAAACTACAAGCCAAACACGACATGCTGAAGAGGAGTATGGCTGAAGGTGATGTTGCATTTTACTCTAAATGTGTAATTATTATGATTATATTTATTATTTACTATTGTATACAACTACTGCTGCTGCGGCGGCTACTAATAATGAGAAAATGAGAATGGTTTAGAAATGAAAAAAATAAGAAATAATAATAATATTTTTTCCTCTTTTTTTTCATTTGTAGTCTTTTTTGATTTATTAAATTTATTAAATAAAATTCCTACTAATACTACTACTACTACTACTACTACTACTACTACTAATAATAATAATAATAATAATAATAATAATAATAATAATAATAATAATCTAAAAAATAAATATTAAAATATTTAATCATAAAATGTGTATTGATTTACCATTCACACTACATCCATTAGATTTATATAAAAGGACCCATTGGAATAAAACCAAGATAAATAATCTGTGTCCACCATTTGAAATTATTTAATGAAGAGGAAGTGACATCACTTGAGCTTTCAGATTAGTTGAGTTTATGACTGAGGAGGAGTGAAATGTGGTCTAATATAATATCTATATCTACAGGATACAGAGCAGACATCATGACAACCAGGTATGTCTGACATTCTTTTAATGCCCTTTTTACATATACTGCTCTGCATCACGAGGTCCTTTTGATATTTGTAAAGGTTCACGTGACCTTTTTGAATGCTAAATCTCTTGTTTCAGTTGTATTTCTCTCTTTTTCCACTTAGCCGTCGTCGAAACTCCCACAGCAGGCACCAGGTAACAGCCAGTTCTGTTTCCACCTGTTCCAGCACACACATTTCACATTTTGTACAACTTCCATGTGCTGCTTTATGATTATTGGGATATTTTTATCTGCACGCAGGATACCGGGAAAGCCATCCCACTGATTGTAGAGAGCTGCATTCGCTTTATTAATCTATATGGTAAGATATGTGTATAATCTGATGAATAATACAAACATTGAATCCATCACACAAACATATGCATTCACATGCTCTTAAATTATGGTGTATTTTTTATTTTATTTTTATTATTCTTCCAGGTCTGCAACACCAGGGTATTTTCAGGGTTTCAGGGTCACAGGTGGAAGTCAATGATATCAAGAACTCTTTTGAACGAGGTTTGTGAACACCATGACGTAAATAATTCTCATAATTATATTATGTCACAGTAATAAAAGTATATACAGGGAACTTTGGAAGTCTTCATATAAATCTTGGATTTAAAAAAAAAAAATTAAATCTGGAAGGAAACAAGTTCATTTTAAAAATAATTTTTAACAAATATAAGTTATAGAGTAATATGATGAAGAAATATTATGCACTATTTTTTATCACAAAGTAAAAAAATTAATTGAAAATCTTATTTTAATATAACAGTGGTGACTAATTTCCACTTAATGTTACTTGGATAGAACCATAATACATTATTATAGTTGGCACCAACTCTACATAAGAAGTCACATTTTATTTTATGTTTTTATTTTACTTTATTTAGTGACGTAAACAAGTTGTATGTTTCTGAAATATTTAAAATAATATATGTTTTACAGATAAGTTATGGTGTAATATTAAGAAGAAATCTTCTGCACTATTTCTGTTACCAATTAAAAAAAAAAAAGAAAAAAGAAATTGATTTTATTTTTTAAGTGGTGTCTAATTTCCACTTAATGTTACTAACATAAAACCATAAATTAATATGGTACTGTACCTCCTCTACACACTGCAAAATTCATTTTTTATTGTATTTTATATTATGTAATTTTTATTTTAATTATCAAAGTAAATAAAATATAAACAAATAGCTTTGTCTAAATACAGATTAAGAGTCTCCCTTAAATTAAAACGATTAAAATTGTGATTATTTAATAATAAATGCCATAGGCTTTTTGAAAACTCAGTGTTCAAATGTGAAAATCACTGATTTTAATGAAAAAGATCTATCACCATGGATACACTCTCATCGGAGTGACTGTTTCCCAGGCAACGACCCCTTGACTGACGAGGAGAATAACCATGACATTAACTCAGTAGCAGGCGTGCTGAAAATGTACTTCCGCAACCTGGACAACCCGCTTTTCCCCAAGGAGAAGTTCAACGATCTCATCGCCTGCGTCCGTGAGTGCTTGTTTCCCTGCGATCATATAGATGTGCATGTATGTGTATGAGGCAGGATGGAGGAAGGAAAGGAAAGGAAAGGAAAGGAAAGGAAAGGTGTGTGTTAGAAACGGTGGCACAAGCATTCGGGAAATGACAGGGTGCTAAGTACTCGGGTTTCCTGGGGAGTTTGGACAGCTGCTGTCTTTTCATGTGAATATAAAAGAGTCCCTGCCTGTTTTAGCACACGGAACGTCTGATTTTCCTTGTTTATGAACTTGTGTGTTTATATGTGTTCAACAGGAACCGAGAGTTTGTATGAACGTGCCCTCTCCATCCGCAAGATCTTGACCACAACACCACGGCCAACACTCGTGGTCATGAGATACCTGTTTGCATTCCTCAACCAGTGAGTATTCACACACATTTATATAGCTAGCAAAATGAGGACATACTACACAGATTGTATGTTGCTTTCATATAAAGCTAAATGTAATTATTAAATAGTATAATATTTAATAGTATTATTAATAGTCCATATTCATTTTCATTTAATTTTTGTTTTGTTTTTTATTAAAAAAAAAAAAAAAAATTATAGTGTATAATATTCCGTTTTATTTCAATAATAACCTGGTATAAATATAATTTATTATTACTAATATTATTACTTATTGTATTATTATTTTTTATATATATATATATATATGTATGTGAATTCATACAGACCCTAAAAGAGAACGTTATTTATATAAATAAATAATTGTATGTATGTATGTGTGTGTGTGTGTGTGTGTGTGTATAATCCCCCCCCAATCCCCCCCCCAAAAAGTAGAAATGTTGCCTTTTATTTTATTTTAAATAATAAAAATGTTTTTGTATTGTTTTTTAGTTAATGATAATGACCCTGGTATAAATATCATTAATTATTTTATGTATAAGTAATTAATCAATGCAGACTCTAAAAGAAAACAGGAATACCGAAGAAATATTTTTAAGGAAATTTTGAAATGTTGCTATATGTATATATATGTGTGTTTTTATATTTTAATTTATTTCAGTTAACGTCTATTTTAAATAATACAGACTACCACAAAAAAAAAAAAAAAAAAAAAAACGCAGGTAACGCAAATAAATATTTTTAGAAGGTCAGATGTTATTACCTATTATTAAATTATTATACAAATGTCACTTTAAAACAAGTAATAACCTTATGAAGTGTCTGATTTCATTTACTGAAAATACTACCATAAATTACATAAGACAATTATATTTACTGTTATATCTCAGAATCGTTTAGAAAGTTTTCAGATGTCCTCAAAGGAATGTTTTTGCTATTTTTAGCTGATTCATGTTGACAGTTTTGTCCCAAAAGGGTAGCAAAGTAAACTCACATACACACTCTTCCATGTTATATACTCAGTATGAAATATTAATCAATATTTCTACTTCCAAACAAACACAACTCACTCAGGTGCAAAGCTGAAGCGTCTCATTGAATAGGAGAAATGCAGCTAAACTAAGCATCCGTTTTCACACCGGAAATTAAATCCTCTCCCACCTCTGTACCGTGAGAGACAGAGGGAGGCTGGGAGCGAGTGTTGGGTAAAGGTGCAAAAAGAAAAGGTGCGATATGGAATTTATGACTCACACGCACAAATAACAGACCGATGCTCTGATTGAGAATGCATAATTATAGCAATGCACTCAGGAGACAACGTAATGCATCATGGATTTGTTTCCCATCGCAGCTTGTCCCAGTACAGCGACGAGAACATGATGGACCCTGGAAACTTGGCTATATGCTTCGGCCCCACTTTGATGCCCACCCCGGACCTCCTGGACCAGGTCTCATGTCAGGCTCACGTCAACGAGATCGTCAAAACCATCATCATCCACCATGAAACCATCTTCCCTGACACCAAAGAGCTGGAGGGACCTGTTTATGAGAAATGCATGAGCAATACTGAGTACTGGTGAGTCCATGTGCCTAACTAATTAACATATTCACATTTAAAGTGCATTGCAGTATGTTGATAATCTTTTGTGTTCTTTAAGTGAAAGTCCGTACAGTGAGCCTGGAGCGTTTGAGGAGGGGGAGCAGGATGGAGGGACGGAAACACAGACGAGTGAGGAGGGTAAATACATGCGTGCATATTCATTTTTCTTATTCACAAAAATCCAGAATGCTGAATTTGTCTGTCTGTCTTTCAGAGGGTGAGCCTGTGGAGGCCATAGCGAAGTTTGACTATGTGGGACGGTCTGGACGGGAGCTGACCTTTAAAAAAGGAGCCACTCTGCTGCTGTTTCAGAGAGCGTCTGAAGACTGGTGGGAGGGACGACACAACGGCATTGACGGACTCATACCACACCAATACGTCATGCTGCAGGAGTGAGTTTACACGCTTCATCTACATATTCAAGCCAACAAGATAAGATTTAAAAAAAAAAGATATCAGATTTGCAGTTAATGCTACTGCTGTAAAACTATAGTAAATTAATATGGTATCTCCTTTTCACAGTTTGAGAGGTCACATTTAATTTTATTTTATTTCAGTATTGACTAATTCCCACTTAATGTTACTGCTGTAAAATCTGTATGATTGTCTTTGTTCTGCTGAACACAAAGGAAGATATTCTGAAGAATGTGGGAAACGGAGTAGTTCTGGGGCACCATTGACTTCCATAGTATTTTTATTTTCCTACTATGGAAGTCAATGGTGCCCCAGAACAGCCTGGTTACAAACTTTCTTCAGAATATCTTCCTTTGTGTTCGGCAGAACAAAGGTTTGGAACTACTTGAGGGTACTTGAGAGTAAATGATGACAGAATTAAAATTTTTGGGTGAACTATCCCTTTAAGGAATTTGAAGGTTGGTTCTTTTTTCCGTAACAAATTGGCTAATTTAATTTCCTTATAAAACTCATTTTGATCAAACGAATAGCTTGATGTGAAAGTGGATGGATGAATGAATGAACTTCTGAATGATGTATATCAGGGACGAGGCCATGTCAGACACTCTGAGCCAGAAAACAGACAGTGAGTCCAGCACTACACCTTCAGATGAAGTGAGCTCCAGACGGTCGCTGACGTCTCCTACTGAACCAAGAATCCCTGAGACCTTCATCAGCAGGTAAGCGCACACACACACACACACACACACACACACACACACACACACACACACACTCACACTCTGGCCTTCAGTCTCTTAGTCACTTTTCTCCTTGCGTTTCACTTTATTAATTCCTCCTTCCTGTCTTCAGACACCGCAAGCGGACGGAAGCCCTCCTGCGCCGCGTCCCTGGTCGCTTAAGCGACGGTCACTGCCACGGCAATGGGCTGGAACGTAGCTCTCCTCCCGTAACGGTGACGGTAACGGGGCATTTCAGCCCGCGGGAGCTGCTGCGTGGGAACAGCTGTGTGGACAGTCCTGAGCACCACAGACGCACGGGACATAACGCCACCTCCAACGGCAACGTCACTGCCAACATCAGCCGCCATGAGTCCCTGCGCAGGGACAGAGAGCGGGAGAGTCCTCCAATACGCCAGTCACCATCTGCACTGCATTGTGGGTTACCTATTCAACGCTCCCAGACGCTGAACCCGCACACAATGGCGCAGGTTTGTTATGAACAGACATGGAAATGGGCAAATCTCACAAAAACATGTTCCTGACATTTCAGTCCCAAAATTAAAAGAAAAGAAAATATAATTGTTTAATAATATGTGTAATAAATGTATAGTTAGTTTAGTTACTTTGAATTTTTAAAAAATATTGATAAAATGAATAATCAATTAACAATGATATAAATAAAATAAAAAAACTATTACATATAATACTTATATCATTTTTATATATTATTTAATCATGTGTATTAAATGTATAATCGTTTTATAATGTAATAATTTAGGAAAATGTTAATTAATTTACATTTTTGATTAATTGGTGAATTATTTAACAATAATATAAATTATGGTAAATTATATTAGATATTATAATATGAATGTTCCATTTTCATTTGTGTATTAGATGTATCCATTTATATTTTATTCATTTTTATTCATTTAGAATTAATTTTATAATTTTAAATATAAAATTCAGATGAAATTTAATAATTGGATTCACAATAACATAAATGATCAATTAATATTAAAATATATAGATTTCTTTGTGTATTAAAGGTGTAATCAATTTATATTTTATTGTTTTTTTTTTTTGTTTTTTTTACTTTAATTTTATAATTTTGATTAAATTGACAATCATTGAATTACCAGTATAAATGGTGATAGGTTGTTAGATGATATAATAGCTATATATTTTTATTAAATGTGTAATCGGTTTATATTTTATTCATTTTTGTAAAAAAGTTTAATTTTCTAAAATATTTAAATAAAATGAATAATCAGTAAATTAACAATATAATAATTTTAAGTATTTTAGATATTATTATAATTTATATATTAAATTTATATAGTATATACTGAAAAAAAATGAGGGAGGATTTATTTTCTCTATCCAAAATACAATTTCTTACTTGTTTTCTTTAAATTTGCTGTGCATTACGACCCAGAAATGTCCTTGACAGGTTTTGTAAGATTTGCACAAATCCGCACTCATGCATGCTCAAATAACACAACGTGTCATGTTAGTAATACCCATACAGTTAACGCGCTCTCTCTCTCCAGGATTTAGAGGAAACCATGAGTTTGGCTTTGAACGAGCTGCGTGAGCTGGAAAGGCAGAACGGGAAAACCGCGGCTCCTGACCTGGTGCTGGACACCCTGGAGCAGGTGAAGAGCAGCCCGTCCTGCCCATCCGGCTCCACCCCCTCCAGCTTGTCCAGCCCATCAGATTCCCCGAGCCCCCTCAGCCCTATCAGCCCCCTTCCTCCTCTCCCTCCGCTGCCTGGCCCTTCATCCCGGCGCTCCAACGACCCCGTTGCCACCTTCAAACCTGTGGCCTCGCCCCGCATGGGCGTGACGCTCCGCCCACCTGCTTTGCGGCCCAAACCGCCCATTCTCCCCAAAGCCAACCCTCCACCTTCCCAGCAGCCCCAGAATCCGCCCTCAAGTTTCAGCGGTGACAAATCCGGCACTATGTAAGCCAATAGATCCAACCTTAGGAAACAGGGTTTAAGACTCGACGACTGCTCGAAGAACAGGGTTAATCTCTTAATAATGACATGATTGTACGGCCGATAGCTAGTTTATGCGCAGAACGGTCTGATAGCGTTAGTCTACGATATTATATCCATAAATGTGTTGTCAGGGTGGTGTGTGTGTGTGTGTGTGTGTGCGTGTATTCTCAAAGTGAATAAGACTTTACCGTGTCTGTGTGTAGATACATTTATGAGGAAGACATTCAGAGACAGCGGAGAGAGACTGCCTGTACAGGAAGTAACGTTGTAGTAGTTTTTTTTTTTTTGGGGTGGGGGGGGGGGGGGGAATGTCCCATTGAGTCGGTGCAATGTATTTTGAGTGCTTTGATTTGTTAGGCCTTACTACCACAAGAGGGATGTGTCAAACGCCATTTTTATAAGTTGCTGCTGCTTTTTTTGATGCTTCGATTCGAGTTACAGGACTCCCGGTGCCTCTTGGGAAAATAGTTATTTCACTTGTTGGAATTTGATGGGGAATGTAATTGTTTTTTTTTCGTTCACTTGGCCTTTCCCACATTTCGACTGAAGAACACAGAATGTATTCCATGAATGTTCCACTGTTTTTCCTGTTTTCACTCGAAAAATACCACGCTAAGCCTTGATCACCAGATGAACCTCCCCCTTTACCGTGGAAACCAAACCCTGAAGCCTGATTGGATGACGTGGGAGGGACAGAACCGTAACATTCCGAAGGCAAACGCGCAAACTACGCTTTAACAAAACATCACACTGACGGCGCAAAAAAGACATTCCAGGGAGGATTGCGAAGAAAATGAGGAAAGTTTGTGCAAATAGGCCACGCCCTCCCTCGGGCCGTTCAAGTACAATTTCCACTGCTGCTCCACTGACGGACGACAACGGTGTTCGATCCTAGATTTTCAACGTCCCCTGTGCTTCCAGTGTACGTGTGTTTGTACGATATCGTTAACGGCAGACTCTTTGGAGCACACGAACCATACATGGCTCTCCTGTGTGTGTCTGTGTGGGGGTTTTTGCATGATAAAACGCGCTTGGAGTAGTTCAGAGTACTAGATGATGGATAATTCATGCTTGTACATGACAACTTAAGTGTTTGAGTGTGTGTGTGAGTGAAAGAGAAAGAGTGCACTGCACTTGTAGACAAGATTGTGTGGGTTTGTGTGTGTGAGAGTGAGTGTGTGTGTGTGTGTGATCGAGGGTGTTTAGTCCGGTGTGTAAATATGCATGAAGGTGAATAGTTTTACGACCGAACGGCCTTGGTTCACTTTTTTATACACTAACGATGATTGTTTTTCCACTTTTTTTGACTGCTGCTCTTACGTTTTTCTACCTGTTCTATTTTTTTACCTTCATTTCTTACTGGTGCTCTTTCATACGACCGTGTCCGCTTGCTGCCGTATCCGACGCCCACTTTTTTGTCCTTTTCCAAGCAATCTGAGATTATCGCCCCACCCTCCCACACACACACACAAACACACACACGTACACACACACACACACACACACTCTGTGTTCACATGAAAGTGCCTTTCAGGATGCATGTTGAATGCAGGAGCCTGGTCTGCCAAGGGTGTGTGCTCCCGTCGCTCTCTGAAGAGTCGTTCCCCAAGTTAAATAATAATAATAACGCTAGAGCTCTTTCCAGATATTTAATAACCTGAACGAATAATAAATATGTACATTAATCCATTGTGATGTCGCACTTTCATGTATAGGACTGTATTGGCATGTAGCATTAAATCATGTTCCAGTGCATTTTAAAATGTGTCGAAACTGAATGTCTTTGAAATAAAGGAACGTTGATATGTCTCAAAATGGTGCGTTGTACTTTTTTGTTGATTTATATTTCAGTTTAGTGATTGAATGGCTCATACTAAAACTAAACGGTGTGTAGAAAGCATTGTACATGTGATTTTAAAGACACAGTACTGCCAAAATTTAAAATTGCCATCATTACCCCATTATACAGCAAGCCAATCTTCTATAGAACACAAAACGTGGATTTGTTAATGATTTTTGGTGTACTGTCCCTTTAAATGTTACAATCCATCTGTCTGAATCCATGTTTTGTACACATGTACACCACTAACCTATGCTCTTATTTCAGTCTTGCCATTAAAAATTTAGGAAGATTCGAGGATGCTTTTATGGCTCACGCAGGAGTGGAGGACACAAATATCTGTCTTTTAAGCAAGGAATCATTTCCCATCAAGTGGAGGTAAAATGATGATATTTAATGGGGTCCAAAAGTCAAAGACCACTGGTTTTGTTTTGCATACTACTACTTTTTCCACATTAAATTGAAAATGTAATGTGAATATCATAATATATTTGTATATATTTTATTCCTTTTGCTTTACCAGGTTTTACATAATGTTCATGCAGCTAATCATCTTTTCCAGTTTTCTTATTCATAAATTTAGATTTTGAGTTCAGATTTTCAGTGTGGTCTCTTTGGAACCCATTGTGGTTTTGGATTTGGAGATGTTTTGCGAGCCTGTCGTGAGTTATGGGTATAAAGCTATCAATCTTTAATGTTTTGATTTATATTAATCTTCATCCATTTTTCAAATGCAAGCTGGTACATCCTTTCTGCCGTCCTTCAGTACAGACGTCAACTCTCATGTACAGCTGTGACCTATGCATTTCATTGGGTTGCAGTGAACCATAACAAGAAAATAATCAAAGTTTGTATCATTGAAATTCCACAAAAAAAAAAGAAGTTTGGGATCAGTACAACTTTTTAAAAAGAAATGTATATTTTTATTCAGTAAGGATGCTCTAAAGTGACAGTAAAGACATTTATAATGTTACAAAAGATTTCTATTTCAAATAAATGTTCTTGCTATTATTCATCAAAGAATCCAAAACAAAATGTATCAGTTTCCAAAAACAAAATACAGCTTTGATCACAGAAATAAGCTATTTTAAACTGTAGTATTTCACAATATTACTGTTTTACTGGATTTTGATCAAATATGCAAACAGTACTACATATCACCATTAAATGACAATTGAAATATTTGAAAAGACTCTTGGAATCAATAAGAATTTGAAACAGTAATTCAGTAGATTAAATTTTGTTAGTCACTGCAACCCAAAAAAATGCATATGTGCAATTCAAAAAGGTTTTTTTAATTCGTAACTATAATTGTATTCCCTAAGAGAAAGAAGTCAGTACAGTATGATAGACAATTCCAAACTTTATTTCACAAGTGAAAATGTACATAATGGTCAAAAAAAGTCAAAACGTTAAAACCAAAGGCTATTAAAATGTGTTGCACAGCAAATTAACAATAAAAGGGAAAGTCGAACTCTTTGCAGTGGGTCCCTTTCGTGTTTGGTAAGCAGGAAGACGAGCTGAAAAAAACTCATTTGTGAGCACATTAATAAAAACAAGACAAACAGCCACAGCTGTGATATTCGTCTTTGGTCTGAAAGTGTTTGAACCATGAAGCTTTTGGACCTCTTTAATAGTCATTCAAAGGGAAAAGGATAAAACGGATTACATTCAAGTTTCAGCAGCACAGTGAATAAAAGAGCAACAGCAATTGATATCAAGGTAAACATCCTTTTAAAATCAACTACATTTAGGGTGAAAAATAGTCTATGTTGATAAATATGAAGAAGTTCAGCCCTTGGAGCCCGGTTTGAGTGTGGTGAAGGGTTTGGTGTTCCTCAGTGATCCTGTCAGCTCCTGCAGGAATGCCACGATGTTGGAGTCCCTCTCTGACTTCCTCCCATCGAAGATCACCACTACAGTGAAGTGCGGTTCAGGCCGTGTGAGGAAGTAGGTGCTCTGGACTTTATCATCATAAAAGTGGACCACCTTATCTAGAGCATTGAGTTCCGTTGAGCGGTCGCTCATGATCATGATGACATTGGGCCAATGTGTGACCGGCCTTTCTCCGCCAGGAAGCGACACGACGGCCGGGAACTGGTCCACGCCTTTGGGAGCTTCACGGTAGGAGTGCGGATGATGGTATCCGTGACCCTGGAAGCTCTCGGAGCCACGGTTGTCGAAGACCAAAGAGACGTTGGAAGCGTCGTGCTTGCGAATGAAGGCTGAGATCTTACCGAAGTAATCTAGGGAGGTCCGAGCCGTCAGGGTTTTCATTTCGGACTGTGACGTTTGGCGGCTCAGAGCCTCGTGGAAGTAGAAGCTGAACTTGGCTAGGAGCGTCGCTTGAAGGCGCTGGAGCCACAGGTAGAGGTGTGGCGGCTGCACGGCCTTCTGGGATTGGCCCCCGAAGAGGTGTTTCCTGGTTTCTCGTTGCCGTTCGAAAACCTGACCCCATGCCTGAAGTTTGGAATGGGCGCCATGCAGGTTGAGCAGAGACGGCAGGAAATGCCACTCGGAGATTTGCGCCTGGCATCGCAGCAGCTGCGTCAACACATCCACCTCCACCTGGAAGCTGCTCTCGAGACGGCTCAGGATTGGATGGTGGAATCTAAAAGGAGAATAAAAAAAGCTACAAAATTAGGGCTGCACAGTATACTGAAATGGTTTAATGCAATAGTCAAATCACAAAAGGTTAATTACGTAATGTGCTGCAGATTTCAAAGTGAAGCATGTCACTGTGTTCATTTACACGCTGTACAAAATGATTTTTATTTTTTCAATTATTACAATTATTTTTCAATCACTGAAAAATACATTTATTTTTCATCTACACTGTACTGAATTATTTAATAATTTTTATATAATTAGTATTATTTTAAGTTGTATAAAACAAATTATTCAAGTATGTTTTACAAGAAAATAGTGCATTAGTATTTCAACTTCAAATTTTCAGGATTAATTCAGTGTTACTTGTCATTTCTTTAATTCTTTGCAAAATTTGCTACAATTTCTGAATGAAAAGTAAATTCTACACCAATTTTTTTTTTTTTTTTTTAATAAAAAATTAGCCCATGATTTTGTGTTTCAGCCCCAAAAAATGTTTTGTAAAACTATCAAATACATATTTTATAGTAGTCATTTTATTGTAATATTTATTCAATATTTTAATGTAATAATAATCACAATAAAAATCATTATTCTATAGTCATATTAAGTGGGTCAAAAACTATGGGAATGAGGCTTAATGAAAAGTGAATTATTTTTTTTCCCCCCCTAAATTCTGTTCACTTTATGATTGAGGTTTAAGTTGGTTCTTGTAAAAAGTATCCCAAGTATATTTTTTCCAAAATTGTTTGTTTAACTCTAAAAGGATGGTGCACACTCCAAAAAAAAAGAAAAAGTAAAATCCTTTTAAATGCAGATGTACTCCAGAGTAAAATCAACCAACTTATTCTCAAATTATTCTTTTTTTCTCCAAATAAAGTTATTAATCTTGAGGGAATTTCTGTGTTTTTTCATAATTGTACATTTTATCACAATATATATTGCAGAAAAACTAAATATCGTAATACCGTGCAGCCCTACGTGAAATGGAACTCTGATATCAATATGAGACGATGTAAGATGGTGGGCGATTGTCAACATCTCTGTAATCCTGCAATCTGTGTGTCCCGTTTGTGTTTGAGCGAGCGACGCCGCACCAGCTTGTTCTCTTTGCTCATTAGTGCCGGAGAAAGTCATGAATACTGCAGGGCGGCATAGAGCTCATTACATCTCCTGCATTCAGCAGCAGCGTGAAAATTCTTCACCCCTGACTGATCATTAATTACATGTCTTAGCAGGCAGCCGGAAAGAGAGCACGAGGAAATGACAGAGAGAGAAAGAAAAGTCAGCTTCTTCATAAAAAAGGCTGACAGAAGAGTACTTTCTATTGCAGTTTCATTCAGAGATAACCCTTGCGCTATGAGAACATCTTCACACAGCAACCAATAGTGAGAGTTTAGGGGCGGGGCTATCTCTTTAACCAGCCAATGGAAGATGGGGAGTGTCTGAGGAAACCTGTTTGGAAATAATGATTTTTGCAACACAAAGATGCACATTCAAAGCATTTTCTTTGTAGGCCAGCAGACGTTTGATCGAGTTCACCGCTGATTTCTCAAGGTCAACCTCTGCAGACCCTCTGTAGCATCACACTGCTGGCAAAGGCCGAATCTCTGCTGAGCACTTGGCTGACTGATTAATTGATCAGATAACATTTGTGAGATGACTCAACGTTTGGCATCCTTCCTTCTTTCCATCTCTCTCTCTTCCTTTAGTGAAGTGCAGAGTTCACCTTGAGCAGTCAGTGGGAGCGCTCGGCTTCAGATGTCATTAACCAGGTGCTGGGCTCACATACTGCTTTATCATACATCACTTGCCCTCACACTATAACACCATTTCTGCTAGAACTAGAACTAGAACTGCTTTTTCAAGATGCTGTATTTTAAAGATCATTTTGTAAAATCCAAATGAGCTTTAACAGATCTTTATTAGTAAGGGCTTAAAAAATGTTTTTCTAACTTGTAACTGTAATCAGTTATTGCACATGTGCTTACATCCATCACTGTGTTTATGTCAGTATATATTACTATAATGTAAAAAAAAAATAATAATAATAATAAAAAGACTTTAAATGCACCTTTAAATATAGCACATTTTCCTTCCACAGCTCCATTTGTTTATAACAAATTATTGGTAATTTTCTATGAAAGATCATTCGTGATTAAAGGGTAAAATAAATCTAATTCAAAATCTATATTTAATAATTCATGGCATATTATTTATTTTTTATTTAATAATTATTTTAATTAATAATAATGAAGCTGTATCCTTTAAAAATGTATTTAAAAAATACAGACAAATAATTAATGAGGTGCATTTAATTAAATATAGAGACACACACATAATTTAAATGCACCTCATTAATTAATTTCACCCATTTTCTGTTAAAGTCCATTTCTGAGTAAAGATTTTAAAAGAATTCTGATTTTAAATTACATTTATTTTTGTTTACTGTGAGGTGGACATGGGCTTTCACACTCTATTCTATTCCACTTGTATTGGTTGTAAAAAAAATTAAAAAAAAATAAACATTTGTTTTGCTAATAAATAAGGGGTGAGTCTGAGCAAGGTGAGCCTCAGCTCCCTCTGTTGGCATGGATAACACACAACAACACAGAGACCTTCGCAACACACGCACGCAATGATCATCATAATCTAAAACCATTCTTAGGCCATTTCAGTAATATACAAAACGACCGTTGTTTTTAATAATTGTTGCTCATTGTAATGATTGTGCTCTCATCACTCCAGGTGATGTGTTTCTCACCTGGAACTGTACTTCTGCAGAATGCTCTCCAGCGTGCTCACGAGCTCCTCAGAGTTCACGGTCTTCTGGCTGCCCAGAGAATGCATCTTCTCGTAGAAGTCTGCGATCTCCATCCTGGCCTGCGTGAAGTGACACAGCTGCTCGGACAAATGGGGCAGGAGATCCTCCAGGTTGGGAGTGGAGCCTCCAGATGTGTGGCGGCCCAAGGAGACCACCTTCTTCAGTTCGTTGTTTAGGGACGTATAGATGGTTCTGATGGAATCTTTGCGGCTGAAAAATGACTGACCACCTGCATGACACACGTACATTAATGTGATGGCATTAAAACAATACAATGCAGGAGGCACCTCTAGTGTTTCAGCCTGAAAATTAATTCAATAACAGAACACACAGATGGAGATGCATTATGTATGACCACATGGCGCCATCTGCTGTATCTAAATTATATTATCCTGTCATACACTGTTCAAAAAAACAAAACATTAGATAAGCTTGGTACATGTACAGTGCCATCCAGTGTTTGTTTTTTTTGGACTTCGAACAGGGTAATACCACGTTTTTGGCATATTTGACATGACATTACCGAGGTACATATACTACGGTAATACTATTATTTTATTTTTTTCTAAAAAGACATGGCATTATTATGGCACATCACAAAAGCATAGCATTATCCTGATAGAACAACATCATCTTACTATGATATGTTACTGAATTACTAGCATAATCACAAAGTGTTACCATTTCATTTTTACCTGTGAAAGCTGATTTCCATCACATAAGAAAAACTTCATGCTCTGATCAATCAAGTTTTACATAGTCAAATTTAATCATAAGTTTTACTTTTTTTTAAATCACATTTATGAGATACTATGTCATAATCAATTATAATTAAAATGATGTATTAAGACAAAGTCACAATCATGACAAGTTATAATTATGTATTGACATTAAATGTGACCCTGGACTACAAAACATAAGGGTCAATTTTTTGAATCTGAGATTTATAAATAAGCTTTCAAAATAAATAATAATATCTTCATGGAACATGATCTTTACTTAATATCCTAATGATTTTTAGCATAAAAGAAAAATCGGTAATTTTGACCCATACAATGCTATTGCTACAAATATAACTGTGCTACTTATGACTGGTTTTGTGGTCCAGTGCCACAAATGTCAAGTTTGAGATTAAAAGTCATAATTATGATATAATTACAATTGTGTTATGAAAAATGTTGATTATAATACATGTTTGTCAAATTTATAGCTTTGTTGTAATTATGGCTCATAAATTTGACATGTCAATTTTTGTGTTTCTAATATGACCCTTTTTCTTCTTTCATAATTTCGATTTTTTTTTTTTCAGGTTTGATTATATCATAATTATGACTTGGTATCTCAATTTTTACTTCATGATTTCTCTCATAATTCTAATAATCATCTCATAATCTGACATTCTCATCTCATGTTTTTGTCGATTTCAACGTTTCACCTCAATTTTGTTTATCAATTTCGACTTAATCTCATAATTATGACATCTCTAACTTTATTATAATTTCCATTTATATTTCATAACTCTGATTTTATCTCATAATTTTTTTTTTTTAATTGTCAAAATATAGATATCTGTAATCCATACTTATTATTTTGACTTCTGTCATAATTTTGTTTGACTAAATCTTTTTTTTTTCCCCTTGTGTAGCGGAAATGGGCTTCCAAATGGTATCACCACAGTATTTTTTTTTGAAAGAATGCTTCTTTCATACCTAGTTTCTGCCCGAGGAAAGTCATGTTGTGGTAGGCTTTCTCTGCGGCGGCCAGATGAGCGAGAGCGGCCAGCAGAGACGCCCATGTGGCCCCCGCGCTCTTACTGGCGTCCTTCTCCTTCTCCACATAATCCTTCGCCCGGTCGAACCAGAACATCCCGAGCTGAGTGAAGAAACTCTCGAGCACGGCTCGCTCTTTGGGAACCGGCCGGAGCTCATCATCGCGCTGTATGTCACTCATGATGACAGAGACACTTACAGCTGCTGTACATTCACGCTACAGCGTTTTTAAACGATCGCCAAAACTGTTTGATGCGCGCGTTATGTTGCGTCCGACAGTTGCGGTCGCTTGAAAAGACCTAACTGAATCACACCATCGAAATTAAGCGATTCAAACGGGTTTCTGTTGGTAAAATTCACATTCTTGGTGCTAAACGCCACCATGACACTTTTCAGTGACAACACTACGGCACGCCAAGTGGGACAAATACATCTATATACGAAACGCGCGTCCTATTCAAGAAAAGCGCAAATGGATCAAACTTTTAATGTCGTATTTTATTTAAGGAGAGACACTGCAGGCAAAAACACTAAATCTGTCAAGTTTGAGATTTTGGGCTTTTTGGCTTTACATAAAGAGTTGTTGTTTTTTTTCAGACTAGCGGAAAGAAAACACACAAAAGACACTGTTAAGTGTTCCTTTTGAAGCACTTTAAGTATTTGTGTCAATAGGTTTTTCAGTTACAACACAATATAGAGGTCCCTTAAATTTTTCGCGTGGGCAGCAGTTGTCATGCCAGCTTCTGCCGTAAACGTTTCGCTTCTGCTTTGTTCTTTGCGACAATGACAGTCGCTTGACGGCAGACTGGGGCAGGGCTGCCTGTAAGATCCGAGACATCTGATCGTCCGTGCATCTTTCCGATAGTCCAAAGTTTATTCAAATTAATCCATCGCATCGGGCCTAATGGATCCCAATCGAATCATACAGGCTCTGAAGGGCACCATAGATCCAAATCTCAGGCTAGCGGCTGAGAATGAGCTCAACCAGGTCAGTGATCCATCAAGAGAAGTTTGTTGTTTCTTTAGGAAACAGGCACCATGAGAGCAGAGATGCCTTCAGTGAATATGCTCAATTAAGGCCCGATTTTAATGCATAAGGCAGGGTAATGTTTAATTAGTCTGTCTCCGCCACTATTTTATGTTTGTTTACTATTTAGATGGTTGATTTCGTACGTATCACGTTGCAAACTAGTTGCAATGCATCAGTGTGCAACAATAGAGGCAAACGCGGTCCTCTTCTGAACACCGACTAAATTCTAATAACATTTGTGTCCTGTGCTTTATTCTAAGATCTGATCCAGTTTAGTTTTGATGCCAGAGAGGGAAAAAAAATCCCACAAATCCCCTATGAATAATGTGGAATGTGCACTACAACAGAGTTTATAGGTGTAATACTGTGATTTGACATTTTTCATTGTGTCCTGATTCTGCTGCATGTAAATCACCATTGCTGCAGACCACTGATGCAATTCAGTGCAATCCACACTCTGTGCAAACAAAGCGCTCCATATAAAGTCTTTTCTCTTCCAGATGAGCTCATATGTGTGCCTGCATACAAAAATCTGTGCTTTAAAAAAAATAAATAAATCAATTATTCGGTTCAGTTACGGTTTCATTATTTCAGTTCAGTTTTTGACATCCTATTGGTTGAAAGACAGAATTTAATTAGATTTTCTCACTATAAGCTATTTCATAGTCCTAAATTTAGTCATTGGCTACAGTTAGCATAAAACCAACAATTCTGTGTGATAATGTAAAATGTTGGAGCTACATTGGGTCACCATTTGTTCTTGGCCCTGAAGAAAAACAAAACTGAGAACGGTGACACATGAATCCAGACAAATCAGTCAGGATTGCAGACTGATAATGTTTACTAAAATCACAAATTTTAAATATTGTTATTTTTCAGTCCTACAAGATCATCAACTTCGCCCCAACTCTGCTGCAGATCATTGTTTCGGACCAGGTGGAGTTTCCTGTCAGACAAGCAGGTAAGAGCTTCTCTTTTCCTTCCTACAGCGTTTTGATGCTTTTTGTACTGTAAGAAAATGCTGATCAATCAAGCTGAGGGAATATGATTCTGAATCTGAATGACTCGACTGAATCATTCTGGATTGAGATATTTGCGTTTACCATTTGTGCATTCTGATTGGATGAAATAGCCTTTATTTTCTTGCTCTAGCTGCCATCTACTTGAAGAACATGGTGAGTCAGTACTGGCAGGACCGAGAGCCCACACTGGGGGAGGTGATGTTTCCCTTCAACATCCATGAAAACGATCGCGGACAGATCCGAGAAAACATGGTGGAGGCCATTATTCGCTGCCCAGAGTCCATAAGGTGAGTCAGCTGTGCCAATATGTCATTTTTGCAGGTGTTATAACTTGAAAATGAGTTTTTTTGTTGTTGTTGGTTGGCAGGGCTCAGCTGACAGTATGTTTGCGTGCCATAATAAAACACGACTTTCCCGGACGGTGGACCGGCGTAGTGGACAAAATTAACCTGTACCTGCAGTCACAGAACAGTGGGAGCTGGTATGGGAGTCTGCTCGCTCTTTACCAACTCGTCAAAAACTACGAGTGAGTGAACCACAAGATTTTTGTCTGTGATATTTCACCATTTGCTAATGTCATAATTGTCAACCTTCAATCGAGGTTCAAAGAATAGTTCACCCAAAATTTTATAAAAAATGTAATTATCCTCAGGCCATCCAAGAATCCTCTGCAGTGAATGGGTGCCGTCAGATTGAGAGTTCAAACGGCTGATATAAGCATCACAATAATCCACATGACTCCAGTCCATCAGTTAATGTCTTTTGAAGCGAAAAGCTGTGTGTGTGTTTGTAAGAAACAAATCCATCGTTCAAACTCTTGCTTTCAGCTAAAATACAAGTTCATAATCCATAATAACGCTTCCTCAATTGAAAAAGTTCATCCTGTGTTGCCCTCTCACTTCTTCAAAATTTACAAACATATTAGTTTTAAACGGTTTTGTACTGCTTGTAAACAGTTCTTGATCTGAGACTACTTTTTCACTGTACAAAGCAATATTATGGATAGAGGTATTTTAGCTGAAAGCAACAGTTTGAAGTTTAAACGTGTTAATGATGGATTTGTTATTTATAAATGCGCAGCTTTTTTTGCAGCTGTGATGTTTGTATCAGCTGTTTAGACTCTCATTCTGACGGCACCCATTCGCTGCAGAGGATCCATTGGTGAGCAAGTGATGTAATGCTACATTTTTCCAAATCTGTTCTGATGAAGTAACTTGGTTGGCCTGAAGTTAAGCAAGTTTTCACAACTCTTTTTTTTTAAATCAGGGGGTTTTGAAAGAGTAAATTGAAATATGTGTGAAAGTTGATCATTATGGTTCTGTGGCGGTCAGGTTTAAGAAGGCTGAGGAGCGGGACCCCCTGTTGGCTGCGATGCAGATCTTCTTGCCTCGGCTCCAGCAACTCATCACTCAACTCCTGTCTGATGCCACCTTCATCTCAGTTCTGATCCAGAAGCAAATCCTAAAGATTTTCCATGCACTTGTGCAGGTGAACATTTGTTTCATTTGTGTACCAGGTCAGTCCCAACAGGTCAGTGCTAAGTCCCTGTTTGTGTTTGCTTCTGCAGTATTCCCTTCCACTACAGCTGATCAATAACACAGTCATGACCCTCTGGATGGAGATCCTGCGGACAGTTGTTGATCGGGACGTCCCTGCAGTAAGTTTGCGATGCTTTTTTTCACACTTAAGGTCTTATTGGTAAATATGATTCCATGACTCTATGCTGAATGATTTTCAGGAAACTCTGGAAGCTGATGAGGACGATCGACCGGAGCTGATCTGGTGGAAATGCAAGAAATGGGCTCTGCACATCATCACGAGAATGTTTGAGAGGTGATTAAACAAGCCAGACCACAAGCCTCGTTTGTGGGCATTCATAATAGAAAGAACTTTATTGATCCCCTAATAGGAAATGCACTTTTCACAATAGCAGACTTAAAAACAGAGCAGAACCCAGTAATTATTATTGTTTTCCATTCTTTTCTATTCTATTTCTTGTATATTAATTGATATTTTATGGATGATTAATTGCATGCATCAAAAAAACTTTTTAGAGTGTTGCATATTCTATTTTTGTATATTTTGTATGTTTATTATTATATACTATTAATTTAATATTCAAATAATACTGTTGTTATTTAATAATTACAATTATTATTAGTAGTGGTATATTTCTGTGTGTTATATTTTGTGTATTAGTGTGATCACAATAGCTTGGAATATTATTACATTTTGTACATTAATTGTATGACAAAATATAATATTCTGTGTATTAGTCATATATTTTTTTATAATCACATTGACTTGTATTATATTATTAGTTCTTGTATAATAATTGTATATTTTGGATGTTTATTGTAGTTTTTTTTTGTATCACAGCAACTTTAAATATAATTATTATTACATATTCTGTTAATTTAATATTCAAATAATACTAGTATTATTTTAAATATTATTATTATTAGTAGTAGTAGTATATTTCTGTGTATTATATTTTCTATATTAATTGCATATTTTATGATATTTTTATCACAATAACTTTTATATTCTATTACTTTATATATTTAATTATGTTTCTTTCGTACATTAATTGTATATTTTGTATGATAAATAATAACTTAGAATATTATATTTTTGTTTATTAAATTTGGTGGTAGATTTTGTTTAATCACATCGCAGTAACTATTATATACGTTATATTATATTATGTCATGTTACGTTATATTAATTGAATTGTACTGATTTTCTGTTGTCAGATATGGCAGTCCAGGAAATGTGACGAAGGAATATGTCGAGTTTTCTGACTTTTTCTTGAAGACATATGCTGTAGGAATCCAGCAGGTGTGAACAGCAATTGTAGTTTGAAAAAAAACAAATTGTTGTGGTACCATGGTACAGTGATTGTATTTTTGTACTACTTGAAAGAAGTGACCTGTAAGATCGCTGAGTGAAATGCTGTGTTTCCCTGCAGGTCTTGTTAAAAGTGATCGACCAGCACAGACAGAGGCAGTACGTGAGTCCTCGTGTCCTCCAGCAGGCTCTGAGCTACATGACTCAGGGCGTCTCGCTCTCGCTCACATGGAGACAGATGAAACCGCACATGCAGGTGGGAACCAGCTGAGAAACAGCATCACATGACTTCATATAAATGATGACTTCCATACAGCCTGATATCTCTGTCTCTGCAGACTATAACTCAGGAGGTGGTGTTTCCTCTGATGTGCTATAAAGATGAAGATGAAAGACTATGGCAGGAAGATCCGTATGAGTACATCCGCATGAAATTTAGTCAGTGTGCTTTATTATTTTTTTTCTCCTTATCACTATGTAAATCTTGCTTAATGTGCTTTTTTTGGCCATTAAGTTTTCTAAAGACTGTGTCATTGCACTAATTTCTCATATTGTGTAATTTATGAATATGAGAGAGCATAAAAAGAGAGATGTTTCTGATTTAAAAACCTCAATAGCATTATTACATTCCAGCTGGGAAATTCAATTGAAATTTTCAATTAAACTGGTTTGTGTTATAACTCAAAAAATATCTATACATCTTATATTAATGACTTATAAAACTACAAAGCTTTTAAATTTTTATTTTATTAAGTTTTTTAAATGTTTTTATTCTTTTTTTCTTTTTTTTAACTAGATCTTCACTCTTTTTTGCCCATTAAGTTTATTAAAGACAGCATCATTGCACTAATTTCATGGTTTCTCCTTGTCTTGCAACTTTTGAGTATATGAGCATAAACACAAAAATGTTTTAATGATTAGGTAGCCAAAATAGTGTTTGATTCAGCAAGTTCATTTTTGTGAATCAGTGAAATTATCAATTCAAAACTCATTAATCAATTCAACAATTTGTTCTCATCCTCACCCTGAAATGCCCTTACATAAGTTTTTAATGTATTAAAGTGATACAAAATACAAAAAAAAAAAAACATTTTTTAAAATTAATATTCATTATTATTTATTTTTGCTTTTTAATTTTTTTTTTATTTTAAATTACAAATTTTATTTAGTTTTATTTTTTTAAACTTATTTATTTATTTTTAATGTTACTAGACTTTAACTGTTTTCATTTATGCGTTAAGCATTTATAGTTGACTACATCGGCTGTTTGGTTGATTGTTGTTTTTCTAATGTATTTCAGTCAAGGCTGAAAAATATTGAAGCTGTTTTTTTTATTCATTCATTTATTTATTTGCTTTATCTATTCCTGCTTGCTAGCAGTTTAATTTCCCCTGTCAGTGAATTGAGGAATAGAAACTGTTATTTTTGATTGCGTAATGATATGATTGGCTGATCTGTGTGGTTCCCTGTGTGTGTTCTGCTGTAGATATGTATGATGATCATGTGTCTCCTGCCACAGCTGCTCAGACTCTATTGTGTACAGCAGCCAGGAAGAGGAAGGAGGTGAGTCCACCCTCAGACCGCTCTTTAACTCGAGAGCTCTTGTTTACATTTACATTCCAATGAAACACTCCAGACTTGCCAAGAAACGTCTTCAGATCTGATCAGAATTATTTGCTAGAGATACTGGAGGGAAGAAGCTTTCAAGGGAAGGATTCAGAGTGAAATAACCTCAAGTGTTTCATTGCAGGTGCTGTTATTATGATTCAGTTGCACATTTTATGGGGTAAATGGGTTCTGTCATGGCCTGTGGGTTCATGCTCTCATCCTTTCCGTGTCCTTCTCAGGTCTTGCCTCAGATGATGGAGTTTTGCCATCAGATCCTCATGGATCCCAACGCTGACCCCCGCAGGAAGGACGGGGCGCTGCATGTGATCGGTGCCTTGGCTCAACCCTTGCTAAAGGTTAGATTTAATTAGCAACATCTGCTGTGTTCCCAATATTTCATTAAGAGCTTTCTGCATTAGTGTTCCTGCGTGTCTTTCTGCAGAAGCGGGTGTACAGGGACCAGATGGAGCTCATGTTACAAAACTATGTGTTTCCTCTGCTCAACTCTAATCTTGGCTACTTAAGGGCCCGGGTGAGTGAGTGTTAACTGCCAGATTAAATTATTAAATGTTACTGTATAACTCATCAAAAAAACTCATAACGCCAAAGCACTTGAAAATATGGTGAAAAATAAAAAGCCTTTATTCTCACATGGCTTTCTGTATTGAGTTACTGTATAACTATTTAAAGGAACACTCCACTTTTTTTGTAAATAGGCTCATTCTCCAACTCCCCCAGAGTTAATAAGTTGAGTTTTACCGTTTTTGAATCCATTCAGCCGATCTCCGGGTCTGGCGATAGCACTTTTAGCATAGCTTAGCATAGATCATTGAATCCGATTAGACCAGTAGCATCGCGTTCAAAAATTACCAAAGAGTTTCGATATTTGTCCTATTTAAAACTTGACTCTTCTGTAGTTATATCGTGTACTAAGACCGGCAAAAAATGAAAAGTTTCTAGGCTGATATGATTAAGAACTATACTCTCATTCCAGCGTAATAATCAAGGAACTTTGCTGCCGTAACATGGCCGCAGCAGGCACAGTGATATTACGCAGTGCCTGAAAGTAGTCCCCAGCTAGGTAACTGGTTATAATATAGCTGGGGACTACTTTCAGACGCTACGTAATATCACTGCGCCTGCCGCGGCCATGTTACGGCAGCAAAGTTCCCTGATTATTACGCTGGAATGAGAGTATAGTTCTTAATAGAAAATCGCAACTTTTCATTTTCCGCCGGTCTTAGTGCACGATATAACTAAAGAAGAGTCGAGTTTTAAATAGGAAAACTATCGAAACTCTTTGGTCATTTTTGAACGCGATGCTACTGGTCTAATCGGATTCAATGATCTATGCTAAGCTATGCTAAAAGTGCTCTCGCCAGATCCGGAGATCGGCTGAATGGATTCAAAAACGGTAAAACTCAACTTATTAACTGTGATGGAGTTGGAGAATGAGCCTATTTCCAAAAAAAGTGGAGTGTTTCTTTAATAGGGATCAGTTTTTTATATATATTATGTATATATTATTATTATTATTATTAGTTTTATTAATATTTAATTTTTTTATTTTCAGTTTTTTAATTTGTTACATTTTTTTTGTAAATTTATTATGATATGCTTTTGACATTTTTATTTTTTTTCTAAATGTTTTACATTTTTCGGTTTTAGTTTTATTTCATAGTGTTAGTACTTAAACTTATTTCAGTTAACATTTCTAACTTTCATTTAATTTTTCAATTTAATCTAATATTTTTATTTTATTTATGTATTTTATTTCAATTAATAAAAATGTTCTTTAATAGTTTTAGGATAGGATTTGGTCAGGATGGTCAACTAATCATCCTAACAACAGACTATTGAGTTTTTCTTTACATTTAAAGTCTTCTTAATTAAATGTAAAGATCTTCTCAGAGAGGGTTTTGGCATGATAACTAATTATTAGACTAACTGTCAGCACAATAAAAGCATTTCAGAGAAGTTGTCTATAAATTCAGCTCTCTAAAGCGCTGCCGTTTCAGCCATCAAAGCACTGCATTCTTTACAAAATCCCCAACAATCAATTTCAAGACAATTACTGTCAAATTTCAAATTGCCTTCTGTGAAAAATGCTGTTATTATGCTAAATTGGTACTTTTAAGTCTCTTTTTTTTGTGAGGACTATAACAGTTTTGTGTGATTGAAGTTGTTAATTTGCGTGGTTATTTGTTTGCTATCTGTCATTTACCCTATTAATGGTCTGTGCTCCTAGTCCATAGTCCATTTCTGGTGGGCATGACCAACTAGTCGCTCAAACAACCCATGATTAGTTGAATTTGAAAGCATGTTTTTCACAGAACTTAGGCAATCAAAACTGCATCTGTCAAGAGTTCTTCCGTGCAACACTGGTTTCCATGGAGGCGTGATTCTGGTCTTTCTGTGGTGTGTGTGTGTGTGTGTGTGTGTGTGCACGCAGTCGTGCTGGGTGCTGCACTCTTTCAGTCCTCTGAGGTTCCATAATGAGCTGGTCCTGAGGAACGCTGTGGAGCTGGTCAAACAGAACCTGGTGGATGACAAGGAGATGCCTGTCAAAGTGGAGGCAGCCATTGCACTGCAAACGCTGGTCAGGAACCAGGAGCAAGGTATGATCTCTCTCTCACACGCACACGCACACACACACACACACACACACACACACACTTAAAGTGAGACACTTTGAAACTGGAAAAGGTGTTTCAAGTGGCTGTTAAGTAGTTGCTAGGCCTTTGTGAGGGTCTGTGGGCTGGTTGTTAGGGTGTTGCTAAAACTTTGCCAGGGGTGTGCTATATTGACAAAAAATTATATCTCAGTACTATTTTTAATAACAAGGCCTGTCATGGATAAATAAACATGACACTAAAATCACCAGTAGGTGGCAGCAAGTGCCTGTCTTAATAAATGATTCATTGACTTCAAAATGAATGGTAGGACCCTTGCTGTCTATGGAGGGTCAGAAAGCTCTCGGATTTCATCAAAAATATCTTAATGTGTGTTCTGAAGACGAACGAAAGGTCTTATGGGTTTGGAACGACATGCAGGTCAGAAATTAATGATAGAATTAATTTCATTTTTGGGTGAACTATCCCATTAACTTCTTGTTTGTCAGTACAGCATTTGTGATCACTCACACTTGCTGATTCAGCAAAACGGCACTCTTGATTGCGTGATATTACTCAACTATATCATATCTTATACTATACAAAACAAAAACCTATACAGGGATATTTTTGGCTTTAATAGCTTGAATTATAAGGGCATTCTAATTATATTTGTGTTTGTTTTTTCCATTTGCTCTTACATACTCGATAATAATCAGCTCGCACATCGTTAAAACAACAATTACGATATTATCTTAGCCAATAAAGAGTTAGTAGGTAGGCAGTTGCATAGGTTCATTCTCAGTTGTTCTGGCTAGCTACTGTAGCTTCTGCTTGAGCCTTACAAGGTTTTGCAAGGGTGTTTTTACTGGATTGCTAGGGCATTTATATGGAGTTGCTCGGGTGTTTAGTGTGGTTTCTGGACAGATGAACAGTGTTACTGATATATTAACGGACAGAATAAGAAGCTTAAATAAAATAAAAGTATGTAGACTTTATCAAGACACAAACATCATGAAAATAAATGCGTCTGCTTTAATTTGAGAACAAAATGCAGAACACGAATGCACTTAATATGCATCAATTTAATTTGACTAAATTAAATTAGTTTACTCTCTGTAATTGGTTTAAGAAACAATTGGATTAACCTATTTAAATCAAAGTCTGCTGTCTGCATAATTCTTCCCTCTTTCTGCCTTTTGTGTATTGCATGAGTGCAGCTAAGGTCTACATCCGACCCTCCATCAAGCCTGTGATGCAGGAGCTGCTGCACATCATCAAAGAAACCGAGAACGATGACCTCACCAGCGTCATTCAGAAGATGATCTGTGAATACAGCGAGGAAGTGGCTGTCATTGCGGTGGATATGACACAGAACCTGGTACTGCACTCGTCTTCTCAGGTTATCATTAAGTAATTATACGGTTTCATGCTAAAAGAGGTTGTTGTGCACAGGCGGAGATCTTCAGCAAGATTCTCCAGAGTGAAGAATACGAGGAAAGTGAAGATAAGACCGTGATGGCTCTCGGTATCCTCAGCACCATAGACACTATCCTCACAGTCATGGGGGACCGAAAAGAGGTTTGGACACGTGCTTGAGGCCTTGTTCATGTATACTTAGCATGAGAAGAAAACACTACTGGTTTTTCTGATATGTTTGGGAAATTTATTAATACTTTTATTCAGCATGGACTGATCAATATATTTAATTAGTCAAAAGTGACTGCAAAGACAGCTATTACATTTATAATGTTACTGTTTCAAATAAGTGCTGTTATTACAATGATTTCTGAAGACTGCCGTAATGACTGCTGAAAATTAAGTTTTGCTATTACAGAAATAAATTACATTTTAAAATGTATTCAACTAGAAAAGGGTTATTTTAAATTGTAACAATATTTCACAATATTACCATTTTTATTGGTCAAATAAGTTCAAAAATAATTTAAAAATATTATTGACCCCAAACTTTTAAATGATAATGTTCATTACTGGTATATCAGCTTGCAAAAATATTTTTTTATTTAATTTAATTTTTTATTTATTTGTTTGTTTGTTTGAGGTTGAGTACCTTTTAGTATTCCAAAAAAAGTCAGTTCTGCATTGGATTAATTTTTGGTTTTTGATTTAAAAAAAATAAAAATAAAGTTAAAGCTGCAGTCTGTACATTTTGCCTCTTTGTCGCCATCTCTGTTTGAAAACCTGGAATTGCAGCTTTTTGCGGAATTATCTTGTTTGCTTGGGTTTGTGAGTCAGCACAGCTCCAGCGCGGATGAATCTAATGTTTTGAGGTGAATGTGTGGCAGTCAGTCACCGCACCGGTCTGGATATTCACTGTACTTCGAAATAACAGATTCTAGCTTACGTCTTGGAATACATGACCCAAATAAGAATTTTCACCGTATATTGTCATCTGAACAAGTAACAAGTCTGCCACGTTTGTTCTGACCAACTGAGGAAAAAAGCATTACCATAAATCACTCTACCAATGGTGATTTAATCTAAAGATTGGTCAGCTCATATCACATTAAAACATGCAAATTGTTATACTTTATCCTCAAATTATTAATGTTAACAACATCAGCATTGCGTGACTATGAGTATAGTGTGTTTTAGCGTGTAGATTTCAATTTCTGTACAGTCTAATATCTAATTGTCATACCATTCGAATTTCATATTAAGAAATTCTTTTAACTCAAAAAGCAAACTATGCTCCCTTCGAACTGGTTTTCTTAAAAATACAAATCTTATGTAATCCCAGGCTATCTGTAATCAGAAGCATATTTAAAACTGCAATATAATTTAATTTCATTCACATGTTTCATAAACACATAATCCTTTCTGGATCACAATCCGCCATCAAAATGATAAGTTTAATTATTCCAGCTGCTGTGAGAAAAGCCTATAAACGATCCGCCACCTGCAGGATCCTCACATAGTCTACTAGCTGGGACAACTTCTTTATGTTTACAGACGTGACGTAATGACGCAGCGCCATGCTCGAATTTCCCACGAAAATCTACCCGTACCACTCAAATTAGAAAACATTATTATAAGCTAACCGTAAGGCGATAGTTTTGAACACTGGCTGGTTATGTACTTGCTCAAATATTGATTTCAGATCATTTTTAACCAAAAAAAAGTTACAGACTGCAGCTTTAAATAAAAGTGTTGCATATATTTCAGAATTCTGCAAAAATTATTATATACTGTTGCATACAAATATAATATTTATAGTAAAAATATCCTGGCTGCTTGTTTCCATATAATGAAAGTGAATGAAGTGCTATTAAAAAAGGCATACACTTAACTTTGTTCAAGGAATAGACTGAAATGTCAGAACAAATTTTTTTTTTTTTTATTATTCTTATTTTTTAAATGAATAAGTTTATCCAATTCACAAAACTGGTCTGAATAATTTGTTTGCAAATTGGCCGGATGAGAATGATCATGTTTGGGTGAAAGGTTTCTTTAAATTGCATCAAAATTTGTTTGAACATGTTGTAATATTTCTGAAAACAGAAATGACGTTGATACATTTCCCCTCTCTCACTTTCTCTATTTCTATCAATCTTAGATCAGTCAACAGCTGGAGGGAATATGCCTGCAGGTGATCGGTCTCGTCCTCCAGAAACCCATCATAGGTATGGCAGGTGTGTGTGTGAGACACTATTTTCTATTTCAAGATTATTTATTATAGATTTTTGCATTAATATGAAATGTTTTAGTGACATTCATAAATGACGTTAAATAATTTGAAAGACATCCCCATTAAGATTCCTAAGGCGCATTCACACTGATAGCAATTTGCAGTAACTTGCAGAGTTGGTGAAAATTTTGAACTTGATAATATATGATAACATTACTATATTTGCATAAATTCAGCAATATGATGACCCAACTACCAATGGGAGTGAAGACAGTAGAGATACGGTTACCTTCTGTAGTTGCTTGTTAAACTCCAGCAATTTAATCGCTGTCAGTTTGAACGCCCCTTAAAAAAATGCACCACATTTGACCACATGGTGGAGCTTGGAATTAAACTTTCAATATCAATACTTTTTAATTATCCAAAATATATATCCTTTTGACTGTCCTCAAAACCTCATGTCTCTGTTTCAGAAGCGATCGGTCACCTTCTCTCTGTCTTTTCCAGAGTTTTATGAGGAGATCTTGTCGCTGGCGTTTGGACTCACCTGTTATTCCATCTCCCCTCAGATGTGGCAGCTGTTGGGGGTCCTGTACGACGTTTTCCAGCACGATTGCTTTGACTACTTCACAGGTGTCAGACACGCATGTAGCTCAGATACTTCACCTGTGGTGTAAAACACAGCTGAGAGCCAAGCTCAGACTTGATCTCTCCGCTCCACCTTAAACTATAAATCATGTCGTGATTGAACTAGGTTGAAAGAGTCATTAAGTTGATGGATGTGCGTATTTACGTGAGTCATTTGAAAGTGATCGTGCCGATATTGAGTACTTGGTTAATGATGTGATTTATTACTTTGTTGATGCAGATATGATGCCCCTCTTGCACAATTATGTTACTGTGGATACAAATATGCTGCTGTCAGACCCCAAATACCTGGAGGTCATTTACACCATGTGCAAAAAGGTCCTAATATGCATGTCCTCTACTGAATTATTCCATTTAAAATGTATTTTATGTCATTCTTCCATATGCATTTGACATTTGAACTTCTCATCCTCCAGGTACTAACTAGTGATGCTGGAGAAGACCCAGAATGCCATGCTGCCAAACTTCTTGAGGTCATTATATTACAGTGTCGTGGACGTGGCATTGACCAGGTCAGTTGTGTGGGGGGGTTGATATGTATATGCAAATTTAGGTGTGTTTTGTCATGTTAATTTTGTTTTTGTTGGGTTTTTTTTGTTTTTAATGTACCATTTTAGCTTTTATTAATATTTGAAATTAAAATGTAAAATTTTTAGTAGTTTTGTTACATTCTGTTTTTATTGTTACTAGTTTTTTTTTTTTTTATTAATTTTTGTGTCCCTTTTTCTTCTATTAATCTAATTCTGTTATGTATTATTTAGGTTGCATTTTTTTATTTTCGGTTTTAGTTCAATTTCAGTATTTTTAATTTATTAATTTATTTATATTTTTAGTGCAACTTTAGTTCACTTCAGTTCATTGCCAACATGTACTTTTTTTTTTTTTCAGTTTAAATTTTTATCATATATACCAGTGGTTCTCAACCTTTTTTTCCACTGGGTCGCACTATGGTCCAAGTGCAAGTCTCACGGGCCACACGCATGTCATTTACATGTTACGTCATCAATAAACCAACCAGATTTATAATATTATTTATAGCCTAAATATTATGATATCTAAATGATTACATTTATTGAAATAAATAAATAATTCTACTTACCATTAATAAAACACCTGATGCTGTCGGAAACTGACCAATTTTGTGAAATTCTGCTCGAAATGATTAACGGCACAATGAAGTGGCGATTGTAAATTGCAATCTATAAGACGCGCACAGAAGCGTGTCTTGACTCGCAACATTGCAGAAAGTTTGCATTTACAAATGTAGCCTATGTTGATCCAAATATGGAAAGCAATTTCGAATTTAATAATCTGAGGTTCTCTCCAGAGATGTTTTGCCACATTTCTGTAATTAAGTATGATTGCTGCCTATGGGTGTTTCTTTTGCCTGAACATCTTCAAGTGAGTGGCGGAGCAAACCGAAAGTTGATGCCGAAAGTACTGCACTCTCTTCACTGCTGATGCTGCAACTATTCTTGAATGCGTTCCTTCGCTGGCATTTTCCACATTTCGTTTTCTCCCTTAACAAATTTGTCCATTCTGATGCTCAATTTTACAGAACAAATGGCTGCTGATGACTATTTGAATTTAATTCTGCCGAAGTGCGCGCTTGTAAGTTTTCGTTAAATGTGTAACATGATTACGTGAGTACATAGTTCTGCTCATGTCTGAAAATAATAAATGAAAAACAAAATTATTTTACATAACAAGAACATTAGCTTATATTTGTTTAGTACATTTTTAAATTAATGTAAAAACTAAAATTAATTGTAAAACTGAAAGTTATTTTTTAAATTATGTTCAACACATAGACTGTAACATTCAGCGTGGTGGGCCACATTTGGATTCGTGACGGGCCGAAAAAAAATTTTTTATATATATATATATATATATTTTTTTTTTTTTTTAGTTTTAGGTCAGTTCAGTTTAGTTTACTTATTGACTGATTGATTTATAGTTAGTAATTATAGTGGTTCAACATTTCTAATTTTTAGTTTAAGTTTTTCATATAAATTTGTTTTATTTTTGTAATTTTTAGTAGTGCTTTGATTAGTTTAGTTTGTGTCCTTTTTTTTTAAAAAAAAGAAAGAATAATAAATTATATTGTTTTTATTTCATTTTAATATATTTAGTTTATTCACGTTTGGTTTGGTTTTATAAATATCTGTTTTATCAGTTTTATTTCAATAACCAAGTATGTTTTAAATGGTTTTAGTTTAAAGAAACAATAATAGCTGTGATCAGTATGCTTTAAAAGTGACAGCTGATTGATTAATGGTGTGTATTGCTGGTTTAATGAGCAATATCAAAAGTGCACATTAATGTAACATCAAATCTGGTGCCTTTGTGTGTTTGTTAGTGTATCCCTCTGTTCGTGGAAGCCGTGTTGGAGCGGTTAACACGAGGTGTGAAGTCCAACGAGCTCCGCACCATGTGTCTACAGGTGGTAATCGCAGCTCTGTACTACAGCCCCACCCTACTGATACACACACTGGAGAACATCCGCTTCCCACACAGCCCAGAGCCAATCACAGCGCAGTTCATCAACCAATGGATGAACGACACTGAGTTCTTCTTAGGGTAAGGCTGTTTGCACAGGAAATGCCTTGAGTTTTGGTCAGAAGGTCACTATTAACAGAGATTGATTTAAATTAAACACATTTATCTGTATTTATACTGATATGGCAGCTGTAATAATCCTACATTTAAAAAAAACTTTTTGATCTCACTGTCGAGTCCATGAGTTCGCCTACCAATGGTATGAGAGGAGCACAGCTTTCACTCTCAACTAAACTAACATTACAAGCCAATCAGAATTTGTTGCTCTTATAAACACGAGACGCGCATAATAGTAGGCAGAGTCGCAGCCCTGATGAATGGAGAAGCGCTACACGTTGAAAAAGCTGCGAGGCGCAATGGTCGAAGATGTCAATCTAGCGCATATTTACATGGAACAACTAATTAAAAGTAGCGGAGCTTTGTAAACAGCTCAGAGTAATCATGTCATCTCCATAAGAACGATATGATTGCCAAAACAAATTCACCGGGATTTTTGAAAAGGTCCTGTTCACATATGATCTCTTTATGGTAACTTGCCGGTAATTTTACCTGTAAAGACTGTATGTGTGAAAGGGGCTAAACCTTTCCTGTGCATATGCCGTGAATTGAATTGCTTAACATTCGTCTGGGAAAACGGTGTGCATTATCTCACTAGAGTTCTAACGTAAATCATTTATAAACCTCTGTCAACACAGGAGAATACATCAACCTATTGCTAAATATGCCATTTATTGTACATCGCGATTTCAAAATAAAAGTTTCTGAGTTTGCATGTGGCCAAATATTACAATTTAATGGAATTAAACATCATTTAATCACACTGTAAAGTGAAACATCACCCTCGTGTTGGCGCCCTCTGCAGGTATGTTTTATAATACATTATGTACTTAAAGGAACACTCCACTTTTTTTGGAAATAGGCTCATTCTCCAACTCCCCCAGAGTTAATAAGTTGAGTTTTACCGTTTTTGAATCCATTCAGCCGATCTCCGGGTCTGGCGAGAGCACTTTTAGCATAGCTTAGCATAGGGGACTACTTTCAGGCGCTGCGTAATATCACTGCGCCTGCTGCGGCCATGTTACGGCAGCAAAGTTCCTTGATTATTACGCCGGAATGAGAATAGTTCCTAATCATATCAGCCTAGAAAATCGCAACTTTTCATTTTCCGCCGATCTTAGTACACGATATAACTACTGAAGAGTCAAGTTTTAAATAGGACAAATATCGAAACTCTTTGATCGTTTTTGAACGCGATGCTACTGGTCTAATTGGATTCAATGATCTATGCTAAGCTATGCTAAAAGTGCTCTCGCCAGACCCGGAGATCGGCTGAATGGATTCAAAAACGGTAAAACTCAACTTATTAACTCTGGGGGAGTTGGAGAATGAGCCTATTTCCAAAAAAAGTGGAGTGTTCCTTTAAGTTGGTTATGTTCATATTACGTATAATAATAAGCAAATTACATTCAGTAAAACCATGCAGTTTGATATTTTATTTGAGCCAGTTATTATTGCCTCATCGTTAGTTTATATATAAATAGTCATACTAAAGCCTGGTCTTCACTTAGGCCTGTTTGTGTTACTAAAAAATATCAGATTACTCAACTGTCAAAATAATCAGTAGATTACTTGGTTACCAAAACAATCATTAGTTACAGCCCTAGATTAGTTCAAATATTTCAAAATACAACTGCATTGTTTTACTTTTTGTAATTAAAAGACTAATATTTTGTCACTGAAAATTTAAAAAAAAAATAGCATTAAAATATTGTCTCGTTCTAGTGAACCAAGTATCTGTATTTTGTCTCATCTCGTGAGCTAAGTGTATTGTCACACCCCTAGTGTCGATAAGCAGTGATATAGCTCATAATTTGTAAGTGTATGATTTAGCTTTCATTCTTCACTTCAACTATATATTCTTAAAAAAAAAAAAAAAAAATCAGTTTGAATAAGGAAACCAATAACATTGTCATAGTATCCTTTTAAATGTTTAAGTTGCCACAGTCATTTGCATGCTTTGCATGTTCTTAGAAATCTTTACTTGCCTTTAAATGAACTATACTTTTCAAATTATATTTGATGAAACTACAAATTTAATTTTATAAATATTTGATTGCTCATTGTTGCTTATTGTTGTCTACCACAGACTACATGATCGTAAGATGTGCATCATTGGGCTGAGTGTTTTGATGGAGCTGCCCAGCCGCCCTGCGGTCCTGGAGGAAGTTGCAGGTCAGATCGTTCCCTCTATCCTCCTCCTCTTCCTGGGTTTAAAGCACATTTACGCCTCCCGAGTGCTCAACAAACCGGAGCAGCTTGCCAGAGCTCAAGGCACGGAGGAGGAAGAGAATGGTGAGATAGTGTGTGACTGAGAGACGTTCTTAAGCATTTCACTTGCAAAGTGTTCACTGTCTGTACCTTTAAGACTTCTATATGTAAATGACCTCATTTACATATAGAACCCTTAGAGGTACCATAACAAGTACTCTAATTAAACAAGGGTCACAGAAGAGTGGAAATTGTCTTTTGTCGAGATGTTTTGGTGCAAAAAACCTTGACTAGTGCAACAAATGACTTTTAAGAAAACAAAAAATGCTTAATTATGTATAAAATAGCTGCTTTAACAGAAGAACACAGCAAATAGAATATAATTATCTAGCTCTCTATTCTAATTCTAACACTAGCTTTTCTAATCTTTTTGTGTTCTATCCATTTGTTTTCTTTTTATTTATTATACAATTAACAGAAGTAAAAAAAAGGCCTCTAACACTAGCTTGCTCTCTTCTTTTTCTATTCTGTCTGTTTTCTTTTTATTTATTATGTAATTAAAAAAACGAACCTTGCTATGTGTACTGCGTTAAGCTAACTGAGACTTATCGCACTTGCATATCATTGCTCTTTTGTTGATTTTTGACTGCTTCCATTGTCCTCATTTGTAAGTCGCTTTGGATAAAAGCGTCTGCTAAATGACTAAATGTAAATTATGTATTTAGTGACCTATTGAGGTCCGGTGTTTGTTGTTGCTTTTGGTGGTCTGTATGGTTATATTAATCTCACAGTTTCATCAAGTCCTTGTCTCGCTTCACCTCAGGTAAACTTAATCCCTGCACAGGAAGTACTATTTCTGGCATATATAGCTTCAGGTTGGTCTTTAGTCATCAGGGTTTACGGACGGCTGAGAACTGATTGTATCGTTCTAACAGGGCCCTGGAGACATGGGAAAAGGAGGAATGAATTGTGCATGTTAGTTTAACATGATTCTGAACCTTTGGGCTTCAAGGACTTGACTCAAATGAATTAAATAGATCTTCACGACCCTACACCTCTGACCTGAATTCTGACAGCATCATACTGGTGGAGTTATGGATTTATTGATACTATGATGCTGGTTTCTGTGAGACACAGACATCAACTGCATGCTGGATTGCATATTTCCAGTATGCCCTTAATGTTTGGACTTGTTTTGGAGAGACAACTATGCAGTATATTTAAGCATAAATCTTATCAGATTTAGTGAGAGGTTTATGCTTAAATAAGGAAAAATATAAGCTCTATTTAAGATATATTTTCTGAAAACAAGCCTTACAGGGATAGTTCACCCAAAATGTTTCTCATCATTTACTCACTGAATTTCTTTATTCTGCTGTACAAGATGTTTTGAAGAATGTTGGTAGCCAAACAGTTTCTGGTCCCAATTGACTTCCATAGTATTTTTGGGGACCAGAAACTGTTTGGTTACCAACATTCTTCAAAACCATCTTTTGTGTTCAGAATTTTTGGAATAACTTGAGGGTGAACAAATTATGACCATTTTAATTCAAATAAAAATGATAGAAGTTTCATCATTAGTCTCAGCCTCAGACACCACGCCTACGGACTGTTGGCTAAACGTCTGATGCATATGGCACACAAAAGTGGAAACACTTGAGGAGTTTCGAAGTCTTCATCGGATTGGTTGAATTCTACAGGATTTCCGGGAGACGTGTGTGTTGCGTTCTTTAACGTTCCGCCTGAAAACAAAGATGCTGTGGCACCAAACCCCCTCACAAAAGAAGAAAGCCGTCGAGTTTACAAATCAAGTGTTTGAAATATTTAAAGTTCGCGGCATAGAATCTTTAAAATACATCCGAGAGTTTTACACACCGGTCTGTTATTGTGGCGACATTTCCACACACCAAAACGTGACTCTGAACAAAACGAACTGTGATTGGTTGTTTGACATGTCAGTCAAATGGCCTCATGGGCGGGCCTTAGCCACTGAAAGCTGCCATGGATTCCAGACCTTCAGCCGTCAGTGGCTACGCGAGACTACGTCATCATTTACTCACCCTCAAGTTGTTCCAGAAATGTATGAGTTTCTTTTTTCTGATTAACACAAAAGAAGATATTCTGAAGAATGCTGGAAACCAAGCAGTTGACGATAGAAATTGACTTAATACGGAGGGGAAAAAAAGTACTATGAAAGTCGATGGTTACCAACATTCTTCAAATTATTTTTTTTTTTACCACCAGTTTCTGCCAATTTTGTGTACTTTATACTATGAAAAATATGCAAATTTGTATGTAGCTGTTGTTTCATTTTAAACCAAAAATATATCGATTCCAAAACGTTTATTTTAGATCATCGTCCAAACCTTTTTTTTTTAGCTTCGTTCTATTGGGACCGGTAGTGTGAGATTCAAACACTGGAAATGTCTATTTTTAGAAGTGACCTTTACTTCAACAAGATCCAGACTACATCACCAAGCCCCTCCTCTTCACTACTCTGGAAATGTACTACTGTGAGTTTGGAAATTCATCATGTCTGTTTTCCAGAGGAGATTCCTAGCGATGAGGATGAGGTCGGACAGAAAGGGGTGGCCCTGCAGTCGTCCGGTGTTCCAACTGGGAATGACAATGAAGATGAAGATGATGAGGACGATGATGAATACTGGGATGATGAAGGTCTGGAGGGGACCCCATTAGAGGAGTACACTACACCACTGGACTATGACAACGGAGAGGATGAATATCAGTTCTTCACCGCCTCCCTGCTTCGTATGCACATATTTTACTCCATATTATACCACACATATACATTTACATAATACATTAATTGCATATGTCACACTATGCCATATTTGCATAGAGCAGCCCCACCCACATCTCATTTGTCCAAAATCTGGCTTCATGTAGATGAATATTAAATAAATGGATAGTCCATGCATAATATGTCCATACACTTGTTTTATTCAGGTGTTTTAGGTTAAAATTTATGAAGTTTTTTTACCATTTTTTTTTCTTTTTGCTCTGCACTAGTTTATTTGAAGCAGTTATGTAGTGTAGTAAATTAATTTTTAAAATTCCTAAATTTTTAATGTAGTTTCGGAATTAAATTGGTTGTAGAAAATTGCATTCATAATAAATATTTAATCAATGATTAATAATCGTGTATTGCATTTCACACTGCAGGGCACGTCAACTGCCCAAATGTCAAATAAGTTCACTGTAATTATTTTCCCTTTGCTCAATATCAATACTGATTTTAAGACTCAACATTTGTTTAATTTCTGTGTGATAAATTTTTTTATTTATTTATTTTTCCTGGTCATCATTTAATTACATTTTCCACACTTACACATTTACTTACAAATTCATTTTTAAAATGAATAATATTCTGTGGTTTTCTTAATTAACTTGGTAATTGTATACCTTGTATAATTTAATCAGAGATCGCCATGAAAATAGCCTTGATGCTGGCATGGCATTAAAAAGTGAATAAATAAATAAAATAATTAACTTGGTCATTAAAATTGCATGCATCTTTTTTTTTTTTCTTTGCAAAAAGAAAAACATTTTATATTATTAATTTATTTAGACACCAACATAAATTGATGTTCAACAATTGTCCACAAGTGCAGCACCAGTAACTGGAAACATTTCCCGTTGCAGGTGTTCAGAGTTCAGATGCAGGCTGGTATCAGTCCCTCACATCTCCTCTAAGTGAAGACCAGAGGAAACAACTGCAGGAGATCTATAACCTTACCCAGCAGAGGAGGAGCGCAGGAGTCAAGGGACTGTGGTAAGTGTGACCTTTTCAAAGATGTGGATCGGTGGTTCACAACAACTAGAACATAGCAGCACATCAGCGTTAACTGCTTTAAGACTCTACAGAAAGCATGGCTTTCCATGGCATGTCTCTTATGCTCCCCAAGGCTGCATTTATTTGATCAAAAATAGAAATATTATTACAATTCAGACCGTGTTCTATTTTAAAATGTTATTTGTTCCTGTGATGCAAAGCTGAATTTTCAGCATCATTTCTCCAGTCTTCAGTATCACATGATCCTTCAGAAATCATTCTAATATGCCGATTTGCTGCTCAAGAAACATTTCTTATTATTACCAGTGGTGAAAACCGTTGTGCTGCTTAATAATTTTGTGCAAACCATGATACATTTTTAAGGATTCTTCTTGAAATATTTTATTGTGACAATATAAAAGTAAAATATCACACACACACACTATTAAATTAACTATTGCATTAGGAAAACATCTATTTCAGTCTCGCCTTAAAGTTCTGCCTCTATATATGATTTATGATTTTGAGCTCTCGAATGGGTGGGACATTAATTGAAAAAAGTGATTGAAATCAAAAATGGCAACATTAGCATAGTACTCAGCGACACAGATAAAGTATTTAAAAGCATTTGTCGTCACTCTAGCACATTTAACATTCACATTACATTATTCATCTGTCTGATGACTGCTGTTGTTACTTCAGACACTTGAAATAATGCAAGATTGTTTCATCATCTCTCTGCAGAGATGTTCCAGTTGCAGGTTGGAGATACCTGACACTTTGGATTTGGATCTGTACAGAGTTCTGACACCGAAAACAGCTTAAACTCCGGAGACTAGAGACATTCTCGGTCAGGATGGATGGGATCTTTGACCCAGGACCCAAAGCAAGTTCTTCAGATCCATGACTCTTAATAGGAACACTGAGACATCATCAAAACTGGTCATAAAGTCCCCAGTGAGGTCGAAGAGGTTACTCTGGGTCACCCCTTCCCTGAAGCTGTGTGTGTGTGTGCGTGTGTGTCTCTGCGCCTCTGTACAGAATTATGGGTGTTTGCGCATGTGTGCAGACGGGGTTGTGTGTGTGTGTGTGTGTGTGTGTGTGTATGTGTGTGAGTAATTGAATGTTATATATTCTGTTTCTCTCAGTCTCTCCTCCATTTGCAATGAGTCAGTAAGAAACTTGACCAAGGCAGTGAGGTGAGACATGTCACGACAAGCCAGAGAGAGACAGACGGACACCGCTTCAGACTGACACACAGATGGAGGGATTTGTCGTGTTGGTCAGTGCCTTCAGAGATACGTAGGCATTTTTCTGCCCAAACAGATCATGTGCACTGGCTAGATGTCAGAAGGACGATGTTTATAGCTGTCATATGTTTGTATGTTTCAGAGTTTGTTTTTGTAACAGTCAGTCAGTTTTCAGAATTAACTTAAGTCATAAAAGTTAATATAACACTATTCATTTGCATTTTTTTTTAATGGTTATGCAGTCAAGTAATCACTGATTTGTGTATATTTTCTGAATCATTTTATTTAGCAAATTTAGAGAACTCAAATCTAAAGAGAACTTGAAATTAAATTGTACATTTTTATTTTAAGAAAATGAAATCTATTTTAGTACCATTATGATTTTTTAATGCAATTTTCCAACAATTAAGCACATTTTGGACAAATTTCTTAATTGCAATATGTGAAAATTTTCATATATTAATTAAAGTGCAAGTTTTATATTTTTTCATATTTTTATGTGGTTCTTTATTTATATATAAATAATGTCATTTTTATATTTGCTACAAATTATTTAAAATTTTTTAAATACATAAATATTTATATTATATATATTAATAAAATTTAAATCTTTTATATTCAGTACTTCAGATATGATCATGATTTATGGTTTCAAATTATGCACTTTTACATTTATTCAAAGTTTAAATAATATAATTTATCATTTTTTCTTTGTTGCTTCTGCTATTGACAGTTCTTGGAGGGTGTTTAAATGTGCTTAATTGTCATGAAAATTATTTCAAAATGCAAAAAAGCATCAGCAGACAGTTTTGCTGTTCGATCTGGTTGCAAGAGCAATTTGACCATAGGAAGCCACCAGATGTATTTAAACGGCCCCTCAGGAGGGTAATTTTAACATTTCTTGCATAAAATCATGTTTAGCCAGATGTTCACCCATCACTGAATCTTTAAAAGTGTGTTTATCATCATGATTCATTATCCCTGACTTCCTGTTCCATTAGCAAGTCCAAACCCAGGGCAGTTTGCTTATGACTGGTTCTGCGTGGAAGCACAGGTCACGGTCAAGGCAGTGCAATCATTGTGTGAAATTATCCAACAGCTCTTTATTGATTTCCTGCCTGCGCTCGCTCTCTTTCTCTCTCTCATTCGCTCCATAATTTGCATTTATCTTTCTCTCTTGTGTTCTCATTCTCTCCTCCAAAATTTCACCTTGGTAGCCATAGTTTCTGCCAAAATATACTGCTATAACCATAAGAAATAGCAACCGGTTCTTCATATTACACCCATTAATATCAAAGCACATTATCTGAACATTTAGTACCAACTAATATTCCTTTGCTTAAAGTAAACTTGTTATTCTAGTAAATTACATGGCTATAAAACATCTTGTGCAGGTTTTATTCTCAGCTCTAATCTACGGAATTGGTATCAAGGTAATTGTGACTTTTAATCTCACGGTGAAAAAAGTCAGAATTGCGAGATATGAACTCAGAATTCTTTTTTTTTTTTTCTTCACAATTCTGAGTTTACATCTCGCAATTGTTTTTTTCTCCCTGCCATGGAATGCACAATAAATATAAAAAAAGAGTAACAACTTTTCATATTTTTTGTGATTACCATATGAAACCTTGTTTCCGCTACAGAATAAAAAAATTAAAAAGGTAATTGTGACTTTTTAATCTCACAATTCTGTTTTTTCCCCGCGCAATGTTGTTTATATCTTGCAATTCTGATTTTTTTCCTCAGAATTGTAAGAAAAAAGACAATTTGACAAATTTTGAGATTCATTGAGACTCAGTATTGTAAAGAAAGAAGTCAGAATTGTGAGATTTAAAAAGTCACAATTACCTTTTTAATTTTTTTTATCCTGTAGCGGAAACACGCTTTCATATGATAATCACACACACACAAAAATGAAAAATTAATGAATGTTTAAAAGTAAATAATGTAAAAATGAGGTAAAAGATGTGGGCTAAAAAAAATATTAAATGGGGAAATTATAATAAACTATAATATTTTTCCTTATTTTATTCTCTATTTCTCATTTGCTTCCATTTTTCTCTCTTTCCATCTGTTTTTTTTTTTCTTTTCTTTTCCTTACATGCTCATTCTGTCTAATTTGCATCTCTCTCTGTTTCTCATCCTCGCTTTCTCTTTCTCTCTCTCTCTTCTGCGCATGCGCCGGTAGGCGGGTTACATAGATTTCAACACCTTATACACATTCACACTCGATAATATTACGCATTCAGAGCTGATCCGCTGTCCGGGCTTCGGTGCAGCACACGGGCTATGGAACGGGACGACTCTCCTCTTTTTGACTCCCACGAGCAGCATGCGAGACGGGGACCGACATGACAGCGAACAGCCGAGGGACCAAAGCCGCTCCTCTCCCGGTGCAGCGACGGCTGTCGGCGCTACCGAGGCCGGCGGTGAGAGTCCGGTACGCCGCGCTGGTGGCGGTGTGCGCGCTCTGCTACAGTAACTCTCTCTGGGGGGAGTTTGTGCATGATGATATATGGGCCATCACCAACAATCCAGATGTCAGACCGGGCTCCAGCCTCCGGAGCATCTTCACCAATGACTTTTGGGGCAAACGGATGGTTGATAACACCAGCCACAAATCCTACCGTCCTCTCTGCATCCTCACTTTCAAGTAAGTCCATCAGCTCCTGCGAAGATGCGACCTGAAGTTGATTTTAAGCGCACATTTTAGTTTTCCGATGTTTACTTGTAAGTTTGAAACGTCTGAAAAGAGATGTTTGACGCGTTTTACGCAAAGTTGTGAATTATCGTAACTTTCATGAGAACGTTTTACATGGCTGGAGTCACGTGACCAGAGCAGTTTAATTCTCTGAAAGATGATCGCTGTAAATGTCGTAAAACATATGTCACAATACCATATCTGGCACGTATATTAATGAGACTCAGTAAGTGATTAACATGTAAATTTTAAAGCATTTTTAAGTTAAATGAAAGTAAAAGTAAAAATTATTATTTTTCAGTTATTATTCCTATAATATATAACAACATGCTCAGCTGGTTATAAAGCTGCAAACCATTATACATATACACATTTTTTTATATGTATAATGATTTGCAGCTTTCTAACCAGCTGAGCATGTTTATGGTTTTCCACCAGCGTTAAAACTTAATTTAACTTTTAAAAAGATGCATGCGTTTAATATCCGTGCGTAGGGGGAAAAAATATTTAATTGGGTTATCGTTTATTTAACATTATTTATCATGTTGAGTAATTGTATTTAACACAAGTCTTCTGGTAAATTATTTTTAATCAATTATTGTATTTAGAAACTCCATGACGAAGCGCAAAGCATTTAAACTGAACTTGACCCACCGCCCTAAAAACGCAACGCTCGCGACGCGACGTCAGTCTGACGCGTGTGAAAAAAACATTAAATCGGAACACAGAACGCTCGTTGCGCGTGAATGCTCGTTTAAAGATATTAAAATGCGACAGCTCCGCGTCCACTCTTTGGGATTACGCAGTTGTTTACACACACAATGTTAGTAAACACTTGTTGCGCAGTTTATGTGGAGAGCTGTTGCTTTTCTCCCAAACTAAGTCATTACAAAAAAAAGTGCTTGTAAACGGCGAAATGAAACGGACTGTCACACACGTGTAGGAGTTACAGACGGACAGTCCGAGAGAAGCTCGTGTGTTTTTTTGACTCCGGATTCCGAACGCTGGGCGTTCCTTTCGCGTGGATGACGTCATAGTCCATATGGCGCGGGAATCTGACAGCTCTGCAACATCCACAGCACAGCAGCGCTAACACAAAGACAACGGAGGAGGACTTTGTTCCTTATAGTCTGAAAGGAGGCGTTGTGTATTTATGGCAAGGCAATTAACAGCCTTCTCTGCGCCTCATATTTTATCTCCTTTATTTTTGGAGCAGCCAGGCACTTCCTGCTCTCTATAAATCACTGCCTAGGTCTTTAGTGCATAGACATCTTTCTGTTTGTAAATGTATATGTAATAATTTTCGCACAGTCTTGTTTCAGCACTCAAAGACCTTTTGGGTATTTATAATACATGAGTTATATGCAATTGAAAAGGCTAGATTTTCCCCTTTTTTGAAGAATTGTTAGTTTGTTGAACAGTTTGTTGAATTGTGTTATTATATACTGTATTATATTATATAATACTATATTATTTTATTCAAAGTTTATATGTATTTATCTATGTATATGTTTTGTTTGCAAAATGTGTGTTCTGTGTATATTTATTATGTATATATAAATACACACACATGCAGTATGTATTTTGAAAATCATGTATTTACATGTCTATTTATATTCATATAATTTATACTATAAATATATTTAATATATAAACAACATATTTTTCTGCAAATATATACATGCATGTGTGTGTATTTATTTATAAATATACACAGCACACATACATATATTATGTAAACAAAAACTTTTATTTTGGATGAGATTAATCGTTTGACAGCATATATATATATATATATAATTTTTTTTTTTTTTTTTTTTTTTTTTTTATAAATTAAATAACTTAAAATTCTTTTGTGACAGTGAACATGTTGGCTTGGGAAGTATAAATAAGGAAAATAAAAATAGAATAATTACAATAATTTAAAAGTTTTAAAAATGTAATAAAATATACCTTTAAACAACATAGATATTATTAATGGCAAATATAAAAATACATCGCTAAAAATAATTTGAAAGAACCTTGTTCTTTGGTGGCAGTGGCAGTGAAAATGTTGGCTTTGCAAGTTACTTAGAAGAAGAAAAAAATCATTTTAAGAGAGGTTTAATTTTTTAAAGATGTTATATAGAAATTTTTTATATTTAAACAACATAAAATATTATTTTTGGCTTACATTGTTATATGGCCTGGGAAAAGGTCACCCTGACAGTCGTTACGTGCCAAAGTTTAATACTTACAGGAGAGGTTTTGCTGTTTGTCAGTCTTGAAGCGTATCAGTTGTGCCGTGCATGTCATGGGAGAGCGAATGTGTACTGCTCATTCCCCGGTGTGTGTGTGTGAGTAAAGAGATAAAACGAATACCCTTGAGCCCACAGGCGTGTGTGTGTGTGTGTGTGTGAGAGAGAGAGAGCGAGAGAGCTGTGAGCTTGCAGGCAGAGTCACTCTTGTATCTCAGCTTGATCCTCATGTCTTTTATCTGCTCTTTGATGCCGACTTGACACAGACTCTTGAAAAACTTCAGCTGTCTTTCTCGGGCGTGCACAGATAGTTTGAGCTTAGAGCAGAGCCTTTAACACAACGCTATGGCTGCCTCCAAATTTAAAGGATTAGTTCACACAAAATTGAAAATTCTGTCATTATTTACTCACCATCATGTCGCTCCAAACCCATATGCTGTTATTTCCTCCCTGGAGTACGCAAGTAGATGTGTTTTGGAGAATTGGTACAGGGCAAGAGTTTATAGTTACCATAGCTGCTAAACTTTAAAAAGGCAGACAAAAATTCAAAATAAAAAATCTAGAATAAAAATAGCTCATCCAGATGTTAACACTATCAGTAATTTACAATTTAAGTTTAGTGTTTTCCTCTCACAGTGCTATCAATGGCTAAACCATAAAGGACGGGGAACAATCACTTGAGATTGTTACATTTGTTGACCTTTACATCTATTTTTAGATCCTGCACACTGAAACTATCGAGCTGGAACATTTTTGTGAAGTAAAAAATACACACACACACACATATTATAGTATTACCAGTATATATATATATATATATATATATATATATATATATATATATATATATATATATATATATATATATAGGATCTATTAATGGAGCTGAAAAAATATATATATATATATATATATATATATATATTTTTCAGCTCCATTAATAGATCCTATATATATATATATATATATATATATATCTATTGGAAATGTTGAAAAAAAATAAATAAATTTTAAATAAACTATAGACAAATATTTTAAAAACCTAAAAAAAAATATATATATATATATATATATATACATATACATATATATTTCTTGTTCTTTTGCATCAAAAGGGTAAAAACTGGAGGTACTGGCTTGACTGAGCCAGCAGAAACACCCTATTATCATATGCCTTATAACACCTGGAATGCTACAGTCGTATGGACCACTTTTATGATAGATTTGTGATGCTTTTTGGGAGTTGTTTGAGCTTCACAGCCCGTTATTTGTACTCTATGTTGTAGAATGGCATGAAGTGTGAGTAAATAATGACAGAATTTCCACTTTGAGGTGAACCATTCCTTTCATATAGTTTCCTCAAATCAATTGGACTCACTTTTCTGCTCACTGAGAGCATTGCAATTATGTGATGTTAGCGGTGACCAAGAGCTTTGCAGGGCTCTGTGATTGCAGAACGGCCTAATGATGCTGTCTGATGAAAGCTAAAGACTGCACACTCAGTATAGATAGCTAGATTTTTATTTTCAGCTTTGATGAGGCCTGAAGACATTTTCTCGTTCTCCTGTAGAGACTGTAATGTACACACTCCCGCCTCAATGTCACATTAATCAGCGGCAGTTAAACAAACGCAGGCTTGTTATTGCCTGCAGATGTACAAACTGTTTCACAGTCATTATCGTTTTCCCTCCATCATTTCATAAACTGTCATCCTTTTCGCTCTCCTCTCATTCTCCAGCTTGTTCTCGACCCTGAGCGCTGAACGTCAAGCTCAGAGCTAAATGTTAAGTGGCAGGTGTATTCAGTGACTCATGTAGAACCTTCACGGACAGCTTTTTAAGCTTGCATAACAAAGTACGCTGTCCAAGTAGGTCTGAAAGTACTGTGATCTAGCATTTATCCTGACAAAGTCTTGTGCTTTTCACCATCCTAATAGAGAGACACTCAAAAGTCCCTCCAAAATCGTCTTTAATTAGAGTAAAACTAGCAAAGCGTCTTCTCATGATTACATTTTGATGGTAATTGGATGGTAGCAAGCGCCATCAATATCAATGTAGTTTATGTTTAGGTTTCGAGGAATAAACAAGAAAGAAAGAAAAAAGAAAGTAACAGCATAAGGGGTTTGAGTGTCATGAAGGAGAATAAATGAGCAAATTTTCATTGGGGTGAAATTATTTGAAATCAATTTCAGAATGTAATACTTTTAATGTCAAGAAAAACTTAATTAAAAGATAGTTAATCTAAATGAAATGTATAAACTAGAAAAAAGAAAACTTAAAAAATGTAAACAATACGATTATTATTTCTTGCATATATAAATATACAGTGATTAAAAACAAAATTAAAAAATGAAATCCATTAAAATACAAATATTATTTTATATATAAATATTATAAAATACAGTAGATAGAAAATTATATATATATATATATATATATATATATATATATATATATATATATATATATATATATATATATAATCCCCCTACAATCATTAAAAACCTGATGATGATATTTTAGTTTGAGGTGATATTACATCTCGATGTATTGTGAAATGAGTTCATGTTCATCATAATCCATGCCATGTTCTGCCTCTGGTGCTCTTGCTAAATTTTAATGCAATCTCTCCTGCAAGTCAAGGTGACCATGGAACCTCATTAATGTTGCATTGCTTTGGGCTAATTGTTCCCTTCTCTCATCTCTTTCGGTCTCTCGCTCTCGTTTTCTTTAAGGGCTTCCTGTGCTGCCACATTGCAAGGTCAAGCAAAAGTGTTTACTGAACATCAGAGGTTTCTCCACAGTCAGGTCTTTTTGTTTTGCATGCTGACAAAGACCTAAAATCGACTTCTTACCATGAAACTGCAACTTTCCTCTCTAAAGTAATTTGTCTGTCCATAGTAAAAACGAACATGCGGCATGACTGAACACAATCGTCAATCAAAACATATCTGATGCTGAATATACAATTATCTGGCAAAACTCAGCAGAAGTAGAAACCAGCAAAATATATAATATATATAATATATAATATATATATATATATACACACATGTACATGCAAGAGATTTTGCTGCTTGTCACTTCATGGTGTTGTACCTGGTTATCTTTTTAATGTGACTGTTTCTCTCTTTTTCACTCTCCTGCAGGTTAAACATTTTGCTGGGCGGCATGACTCCATTCTACTTCCACCTGGTGAACGTGTTTCTGCACTGCATGGTGACGGCGCTGCTCATGCACACCTGCGAACAGTGTGTGTTTGAAGACAGCAACTTCTCTTTCCTCACCGCATTGCTTTTCTCTGTTCACCCCATTCACACCGAAGCTGTGAGTGAACATGCACAACATGCTGCATTTCTACTTATTTCGACTGTAATCTATTCTGAGTCTGTGTATGTTGTTGTTTGACAAGGGCTGTGCAATGCTAATAACAAAAATAACAGTATTTTTTTTAAAATAACATGTTAATCAGTTAATTGATAAATTATGAGGGATTTTTCATATTTGGGCAAAATTATTTTAAAGCATTTATTGTGAAGAAAATAATATTTATATTATACATCAATTATATAAATAGTTACATATATTTATTATATATTTATTAACATATATTTTGATGTGAAAAACACTTGTAAAGAAAAAAGATAACTTAACATTTAAAAACAATAAAATAAAAATATCTATCTATGTGTATAATATTTTTATATTATAGATTACATTATTATATTATATGCAATTTATATGATAATACACACAGAATTTTCATTTGTGGACAAAATGATTTTAATGCATTTTCTGAACATTATAAGAAAACATATTTTATTTTGAAGAATATAAACATAAAAATTCTGTTAAAAATCTAAATATTATTTCTTGCATATCTATTGATATAAATGCTATAAATAATATTCAATATGCATATAACATGAAATATATAAACCATATGTGTGTGTATACTTTACACACACATATATTAAATTAATAATAATAAATTATATAAATATATATTAAACATTAATGTATAGACATGTTTAAGTAGTTAATTTAATATTCAGGAATTCTATGTTCTATGTTTTGTGAAAGTTGAGGGTGCTTCTTTGGGCTTTATAGAGATGTGTTTGAGTTTTACAGCTGCAGGTGGTCTCTTTGAGAGCTGCAGAGTTTGTTAACAGTAGTGCGTTTGCTGGGTTGTTTGGAGTGAGTCCATGCCACCGCGCCAGACTCCCATCATCAGCTCTGTGTAAACACCATACATCAACAGCCTCATCCCACCAGCATTAATGAGACTCACATTCACACACACACACACACACACACAGCCGCTGGAGGAGGTGCTGTCCTCAGAGTTTTGATTGATCAAGCAGAAATATAATTAGTCTCTGGATAAATAAAAGAAAGACAAAGAGGAGGTGCTTTAATCAACTCTCTGTTTGTGTGGAATGATCATAGTTTTCTTTTTCTTTTATTTATTGCCACTTTCAGGGTAGGGACAGCAAGAGATGAGAATTTAGATATGATGGACGAAGAGGGAATAATGGGACTGCAAAATGTCACAAGCTGCATTCAAACTTACATTAACAGAATGGGCACCATGGCATTATGTATCAGAGAATGCAGTTAACAGATTTGCTTCATTTTCTAATGGTACATGAATCAAGTTTTCAAACAAGTTTCATCACAATTTAAACCTCTGGATGTGATGTTCCCTTAAAAGTGTATGCTGAACAAAATAATCTTTAATGTTATAATGTTATAAATTAAATTAAATCATAAATGTTCTGTATGCATGTTAATTACAAATTCATTTTTCAAGTTTTAATTAATGCATTTTATGTTGCCATTAAATAAATACTGAAAATAAAGAATAATACCCCAAGTTATTTTCCCATTTATGTTTATTAATAACAATAATTAAGTAATTAATCAATTAATTAATATATTTAAGAGAATATATTAATTAATTTGATAGTTTATATGTATAATTAATCTTTTTTGTGGTGGGGTCAATAATATATAATTTTAAAATGTACAATTTTAGATGGAGTAAAAATTGTGATTTGTGAAATATTACAATTTAAAATTCAGCATATTAGAATAAAGTGTGACAATGAAGACTAGATTAATGGCTGCTGAAAATTCAGTATTGCCACCACAGAAATATATTAAAATAAAGACGGGGGTTTTTTTACATAGTAAAAACATTGTGAGATATTATTTTTTCTACATTTTTGATCAAATAAATGCAGCCTTAAGAGACTTCCTTCAAAAACATCAACAAATCTTACTTATTCCAAACATCTGACTATTAGTGATGCTTCATCTCTTGCTTTCACTCTCCACTATCAATCACATTAAAAAACAAAAGTTTTTTGCCTCAAATTTGCCTCACCCTTGAACACATGCTCAATGGTGCCTCATGAAACAGAATAGCGGTTATTTGATGTCAATATAGTAAATGATATCCGATAAGGTTATCAGGTTACTTCAGCTCCCTCGGCGCATGTTAGAGATGTGCATTGCTCAGCTTGCAACCGAAGGTTTGTCCTCACAGCAGGGCCGTTGGCTAGTTGTTAGTCGAGAGGAGCATCACTTGACAGGCATCAGCAGGCTCCTGATGGAGGATGAAAGGCCTCCGTTCACTGGCATTCTGTCTCTCCCTGGAGACTGTACTGAGGCCTGCCTGCAACCTGCTGACCATCTGTCCCACTTCCTCCTTCACAGCCACCCGGCGCTGGCCACTGCCCATGTCCTCACACTGTCTTGTAATTGAAAAAAATGCATTTAGTCCTGTCATTAGCTACGCTTTTTTTCTAGTTCTATTCTCCCATTCATGCAGTTTCAGCATATAATGAGTCGTATTTTCCTGATCTTAACTTTTCTTGCACACTCGTACACCTTTGTCTGTTTTTTTGTTTTTGTTTTTTTTAAATCGCACAGGAACTTCGGCTCGTGTCCAACGCCTGCTCGGCTTTCAGCTGTGCGATAAAGTGTGTTTGTGTAAGTTTCTCTACACTA